>JBBMOC010000023.1:2111762-2385345 GCA_037975185.1 Centropyge bicolor | reverse complement strand
ATATATATATATATATATATGAGACCTAGCAGTGGAAGTAATTGACAATCCTGAAGAACAGCATTGCAGAGACAAGAGTAGATTCAAAGGATATGATCAACAGTGTTTTTCTGAGCAGGGATTTTCCTCTTGCCTGGCTCCTTGAGGAGCTCGAAGATGCTTTCTCCTGGCCTGGTAAGAGAGAAAATAGTTCAAAAAGAAAGTTTGTAATTCTACCTCCATGACTAAATGTAAGAAATACAGCAGATGTTGGTAAGTCATATTGTCATATGTCATATATATAGGTCATATTTGTGAAAAACTGACTGATGACATAGATATGATGATCTAAATGTGCGTACTTTACTTGCTTTATCTGACATTAACACTTAACTTGTCATTTTTATACTTTAGGGATTTCAGCAGAATATTCAAAGGCTATAATTCTGATATTGTCACTGCACAACTGATAGGCAGCTGATGGGCTGAATTTATTATTCACACAATCTAATGCTTCATCTAAAAATCTGGAAACCCTGCAACAGAGTCCATGAGATCAGCAACTGACTGAGCCAATGCCTGTGGTGTCATAGAATAAAAACTGGCAAGATCTGAACCCCCTCGATTTATTCCAGTTCATCACCAACCATAATGCCAACAGTAACCTTGGCACAGGCAAAGTCTGCCTCACCTCTTCCAACGGCGCAGAGCAAAGAGCAGCAGGGTGAGCAGGTGGGCACCCAGCAGGAGTAAGTGGAAGTACCGATTCAAGAAGAGCCATTCTGGCAGAAAGCGCCAGTTGACCGTCCACTTAAACATAAACTGACGGCCAAGATCAAACGCCCGGCTCAAATAACCTATGGGATTCTCCAGGAGGAAAGGCAGACCCAGCAAAAGCTGCAATAATAAGATAAATTAAGAGATGACGCTTGGCAATAATGAACATTAATATTTAAGTATGCTGGCAAAACTGTGTCTGGGTATTTGTTATAGGGAATATTTTACCTGTATCCCTGCACACAGAGAAAGTTTCGGGATAGTCCTGATTAGACCAAACTCAGACAGGAGGAGGAAAAGTAGCCCGGGAGCAAAAAGCAGCACATTCATTTTCACAGACACTGCTAAACTGTCAAAAAGAGAGAAAGATTGAGTTGTAATTTCATCATGTCACGCATAGCAAAAAACTATAAAACAAACAAAAAAACACAGGTCACACTTGCCTGTAAAGGCCGCAGCCCACGGTCCAGTATCCATCAATGAAAAGGTTGACAGCTGCAAACAACAGCATCATGGCAACTGGATCATTAAAGAGACGAAGCACAAAGATGGAGTGGATCCGATAAGAAGCACAGCACACAAAGAAGAACACATAGGGTGGAACCTGTAAAACAAGGAAATAAACAAACATAATTAAGCAATACAGGGAAATTACACTCACTGACGTTTTAACAAGTAAATCATTACGAAACGATATACATTATAGACAAATGTAAAGCACTCTCACATGTCCTAAAAAGTACAGAAGAATAGAATTTCACATGAACTCAATCGTTTCAAGAGCATTAAAATGAAACACTGCAGGTTAGTGGTGTATGGCAGGAAATTTTGAAAAAAAAAAAAAAAGCCACATAGTAACTGGGGGCTTTCATCACATACTGACCTTCTTAGTGCGGTAGTATATCCTGAAGACAAGCAGCAGTGTGATGAGGTAGAAAACAGCAAAAAGGTACTGGCCAAGACGGATGTTCACCCCATGGTTGGTGATGTAGTAGAGAGCTGTGAAGATGTAGACAAAGCCAGCCGGGTACCTGCAATGACAAGGTGTTCATTTATCCTCCAATTAAAACTACATCCAGCTACAGGATGGCGAGACCGACATCACTAAAACTGAAACTTACACCAAGGGACCGGTGTCTCCTTTAAGCTGGGTGTAGTCATATGTACCATTGATGACTCCCTCGACTTCATCCATATAGGCTTTCCAGTCTATCTCAGTATCTGCAACAAAGAACAGAAGTCAGTGATCACAAATGGTCTTATTTTAGTCCCTTTGTCTGTATACATTTTTAATTACAACAAATTTCAGCTTCTCTGGGTCCAAAGTGCAAAGTATGAATAATTATTTGACAACCAAAAGCCCAAAGTCTTTAAAATGTTTTTATACGAAACCTGTTAAAAACATCTTAACATTTTTAAAGCTATAATGAGCCAATTCTTGTTGCATGACGGATTAAAATGATTCATCAACTATCACTAACTTCCTCCTCTGTCAATCCACTGTTAAGCCACTAACTGTTGAAGATGTTAATCGTTTTAGTCAGTTATCAAGCAAATAATATCAAACATTCACTGGTTCCGGGAAAGTTCTAACAGATATTTTTCATTAAACAAAAAAAGGTGAATTGATTGCCAAATTATTATTGATGATTACTACTGCAGTCCTACATTGGACAAAACATTTGATTTGTCAAAACATACGATAACATCGATGACATGATAATTCTAGAAAAGAATTCAATCATAGGTTATGAGTAAGCAGTTATTATCACGTCTATAAAACTATTGTCAATAAAACTAACATAATTTGCTGCATCAAATTTTGAAGAGAGGAATTACAGAGAACAATGAATGCTATTTATCACTAATACAGAGCAGACGATTGCATATGGTCATGCAAGGGCAGTAAATTCCCTTTGACAGGTGGCAGTGGAAGTAAGTAGGCTTGCTAACGCTAGCTAGTTAGCTTTCAGACGCGTTCAAAGAGATGGCACAACACCACAGCATGCTAACTAGCCGCGCAGCTACTTACAGGCTACTTTTTGGATGACCCACACATTGATCCCGATCTCCAGGAACCACAGGATCGAAACGACCAGTAACGTGTATTCCGTTTTGAACAAGACTAAATGTTTGTCCTGCCACAGTGTGTGCAGTTTCCCCCACAGAGGGGACGGAACACCGGGAGACTTTCTCCGCACACCTCCTGCCATGTCGGCGGCGGTGCAGCGACGTGAGGAGAGGCCGCAACTGACATGCGCGGTCAGACCGTGTCACGTGACGAGACGGGTTTTAAAATCACCTTTGTCACGTGACATGGACCATAACGCTCAACGAAAGATGTCAACTTTCTTTTTCTGACAAGTAAAGCTATATATTTATTATCAATCGTACTTCACACTTAAGACATATATATATATATATATTCTTATACATGGATTATTTTGGGCTAATATGGTTAGCTAATGTTATGTTGTAAAAAAATACGTTTAGAGGTCACTTGTTTCCCCAGCTATTCTAGCAACGTTAGCCGACTAGCAGCTAACTTTAGCAACCAACATTTTGAAGAAAATAATCTCACTGAAATAAGTTATGTGACAAGTTGCTTGACTTTCAGCATATTGCTACCAATTGTTTGATACTATTATTAACAATGACAGTATGATTACCTTGCTTTCCTAGGATTGCCAAGTGGTAACAAGCTAGTTAAGTTTGAGTTGTATTAATGGTGTTAGCTATCACAGAGATATATGTCTCTGTGTCTTATTTTTAGCCTCATATTTGGGTTTGTTCTTGTAACCCCCAACTTCTAACCACACGCTTTGAGTCTAATATTAACGTTCGACAGAAAAATAAATAACTGCTTTGAAAAGCCGACAAGGTTGTTAAACAGCCTGTTTTGATGGCATCTCCAGAAGCCTCAAAGACTCGTATTTTGAATGTTACTACCAAGTTTCACTTTAAACAACTGACAAAGTCAGAAATGAAAGTAAACAAAGACCAGCGCTATGATACATGTGTGTAAAAATTTACATGTACTACTATTCTGTATTTATGTCTAGCTTTATTTGTAACATTATCCACATTGTGATTGTGATGTCAGTGATGCCTGCATAATCCTCACATGTTATTTGACTGGCTTAAATTTGAGTTGATGATTGCCAACTGAAAACATTATATAGTTCTGTCTCCATCGTCTGTTTATACAGGTCTGCTCCTGGGCAGAGATAGGACAACCAGAATGGATGGATTTCCTATGAATGTTACAGAGGCAGTGTGTCTTGGAACCAGCCTTGCCCTCTCAGGCATCTGCTACTATCTGTATAAGAGAAGCCGGACAACACTTGATAAACTTGATGTAAGTTGTGGATCATATGTAACATAACTTTATGTTAAACATGTGACAGTTTTCCTGTTTTTGTAAAACCTGAAATCTGTCTACTACAGTCTGTATACTGCATATAGAAACAGTCTGTCTTGTGTTGTCAGGATGCGCCACACTTCACCATAGATGGCAAACTCAAAGACATTTTGAAAGTTACTCCAGGAGCATGTCTACAGTATGCTGTCATTGAAGGTATTCAGACTTTCACTGTTTTTGATACAGACAGGAACCAAGCGTAACTTTACCCTACTGAAAAATGCATATACCATCCTTTTGTCTTATTCTCTATTATGTGTACTGTAGGTGCTGTGCAACCAGTGGACGAGCCCCTGACAAGTCATTTCCAAAAAGAAATTGTTGGAGTCTTGCAGAAATTTATGTTGAGAGAACACAGGCTGGTGTGGAGCAGCCTTTCACGCACTTGGTGAGAACGCTGTGAAGACAGTAAAACAGTGCAGCATTATGATACCATAATGATACTTTTCTTTACACCTTTAATTGTGGACAATTTATCATAAAAAGAACCAATGTTCCTCCCTCTGCCTTTTGCAGGATTGACAGTGAACGAGTGTTGCACCAAAGAGTGAGTGCGGTGCCCTTTGTGCTAGTGGGATCCAATGAGACCACAGTCAAAGTCCTGTGCCCTCTGCAGGCCTCCGGAGTGCACATGGAGATCACACACGAGAAGTTCCACCAGGTGAATTACGGTTTGGGTGACCTCGTAGGACAATACCTCAGTGGGGAGAAGCTTAAAGGGCAACTGGAGACTGAGGAAATGCTCAAGGTCAGTTGTTAATTCAGATACTGGCATTGATAACACCTGCAACTCAGTATTTCAATTATGTTCGTAAATATTTTTTTGCTAACCACAAGGACAAATATGAACAAGAAATGATCTTAAAGATATATTTCACAAATACTCCTCTCTTTCTCCAGGTGGGCACAGCTCTTACAGGTGTAGGTGAGTTGATACTGGACACAGACGGCACCCTCAATCTTCGACCCCCCTCTAATGGTTCACAGTACTTCTTGAGCATTGCAGACTTTGAAACCCTGCGAGGAGAGCAAGAGAGCACAGCCGGTTGGTGGAAGGCGCTGGCCATTGCCTCAGCTTTAGCGGGAGCAATGGTCCTCCTCTGGGTCGGTCGACGCTATTACTACCAATTAAAAGTTCGCTGGGAGCAGGAGCAGGAGAGGAGGGAATTTGAGAGACTGCAGGCTGAAGCCCCAAGAACTCGTTCTGCAGTGGCGGGCCACGAGGGCCCTAATGGTGGGGCGGAGGAAAGTATAGAAAATGCCTGCGTGATTTGCCTCAGTCGGCCACGTGACTGTATTCTGTTGGACTGTGGACATGTGTGCTGCTGCCACAGCTGCTACCAGGCCCTACCACGCCACCGATGTCCCATATGTAGACAGAACATCTGCAGAGTGGTGCCTCTATACCACGTCTGAGGCACCTGTGTGACCGTATGACCTCAGTGGAAATTCACTACCATACAAACTGTACCAGCTTTACACCTCGAAGGTCTAAACTACTGCACGATGTTAACACTTTCATAATCTTGTTACTGTAAAGAATAACAATATTCTTGAAAGAACATACTGTATATAATAATAAAACATGAATTGTGAAGATATTGTGCAAATCTGTAATTGTACATGGGGCATACAGGAAAATGAAGTAATTGGGGAAAAGGGTGTCCATTTATGCAATAGAGAGATTTATTTTCCTATATGTTTGTTCTGTGCCTTACTCTGGTAATTTATATGGCTGCTGCTAAGAGTGACTGTACTGTATGTGTCTGCATAACTGAAGTCTGATCATTAGGAGCTAAACTTTCGTTTCAAACACTTTCAGCAACATGTATCAAAGATACATTTAGTGCCAAGATGAAACTTTAGTGTTAATGTGTAATTCAGACTAAGAAAGTGTGTAAAGTGTTGGTTTGTTGAAAGAGTATCAATAAAACATGACTCTTTGAACCATTTGTGTAAATTTCTCACCCACTTTTTCAAATTTGTGTTGAATGAATGGAGCGGCAATAAAACTTTAAGTCTCAGATATACAGATCTGTGCAAGGCTGACATATAATACCGCATTAAGCTCATTATGTCTATGTACAGATCTTATATGATTCAAGAGTTGGTGTTCTCTACATCTGTGAATGATCCACGTACATCTGAACAACAGCTGTTACATCAAATGGCTGCTTCTCCTCTTAAACATTAGGAAAGTAGCTCATGTCTGAATAGACGCACATGTTTCACAGGATTCTCAAGATGATACCAATTCATGATGTTTTTTTGTGTTTCCATAGGCACAAATGCTTGTTGACAGCACCTGGTGTCTGAAAAGACTTGGGTGTAGTGAGTCATCAAGCCTACTATTTCTGTCATCTCTAACAAGCAGTGGGGAGACGTGGAGATAGGGCAGATAGATGAAAAGCCACCTTCAGATTTTTTTCTCAGCAGCAGCACAGAAAGGGGAAAACTAATAGGCGTGTGTGTGTTGGGGGGGGGGGGGGGGGGGGGGGTGCAAGATGAAGAGAGGGGCATTGGGCCTGAGTGGGGTGTGAAAAAGGAGCAGGTGGGAGACACAGGATCCCATAAATCTTCCTCAGCGGTCATAAGGGTTCACTTTGACAAATTCTTTATGAGCTCTCTCAGCAGAACAGCAGCTGTGGCTCTCGGGGAACAGACTATTACTGTAGCGCTGGCAGACCTCTCAGGGCATGGGAAAAAACCAGTGCAGCATTTGGTTTATTCTTTCCAGTTTAATTGAATAATTGAGAGAATAACAAGACATTACAGCAAAAGTGATGGGGATGATCTGGGCTTTTGGGGAGAGTGAATGCTATTAAAGTGAGGCTATATAATAAATACACATCTGTTGTGATGTATGTACAGTTCATATCCATCCTCATTGTCATTGTTCATTGTCAGAAGTAGTTCATGCTCAATGAACTATTTCACCATGTATGAATTATGATAAAAGATTCCACCACTAGGTGTCCATCTTTCTTCACTGGAGGTGATGAACTCTTCTGGCTGACAGTGAGGGAAGACACTGATTCCAGGGGATGGTTTCCAAGTCACATGCAATTAATGTACACTGTGATATGCTGTTTAATCCCTTCTGATAGCTGACAAACAATTTAGATGATATGATTATTCTCTAATTGGCTGTGCTTCATGGGTGTAGACCCTGATTTGTGATGATGAGGGTGCAGGCGGTGGTGGTTCAGTGTGGCAAAACCTTATTTATTAGTGCTACAGGGATTTAATAGCAGCATTAGCTGGAGTTGACTTTTTATATTCTAATATTATTTTAATACCTTATGAGACCAGGCTGTCAACAACCGGACTGAAACGTCTCAGCTAGATTCATGGTCCCCAAAGATGAATCTTACTGACTTTGGTGATTCCCCTGACTTTTCATTTTTAGTGAAATGTCTCAAAATCTATCAGATGGATTTCCATGAAGTTTGGATCAGATATTTATGGTTCTCAGACGATGATGCCTAATGATTTTGGTGATCTCTTGACATTTCCTCTCGCGCCACCATGAGGTTCATATTTGTAATTTTGAGCATCTCTGTCTCAATAACTGTTGGATGGACTGCCATTAAATTTGCTGCCCACGTTCATGCTCTCCTCAGGACAGACATAAGGTTGGTGGTTCCCTGACTTTTCATCTAGCGGCATCATCAGGCCAAATAAATGAGCTTATGTGTGAATATGTGTATATGTGTCTGTTACGCCCTAACTAAGGTGGTGGACAAGGTAAACATTATACCTGGAAAACATCAGCATTGTCATTATCATTGTCATTGTGTTCACCTGCTAATGTTAGCATTTAGCTGAAAGCATTGATATACTTTACTGCAGCCTCACACAGCTGTTAGCATGGCTGCAGACCCAGCAGTGTTGTTTGTATCTGAAAGTTATTTTTTGGTTAAAAAAAAATGTACAAATGTGGTTGTATGTATATTTGGTGTGCATTCATTTATTTGTTTTACCACAGATTTGCTTTGTGTGATGAAGTCTTGCATCGTGTCACAGTCCAGTCGATCTAAGGCAGATGGAGCCAAATGTTGTATTTAGCAAACAATAGAGTGTAAAATAAATATAGCATAGCTCCAGATCGGCAGAAAAAGTTTTGATAAATCTTTGAAATCCTGCCACACTATGACCTTATGTGCTTTTGTTCCTGACAGTGAGCTGTGGAGTGGAGGGGTCTTTTTTAAACTTTGGCATTAGAAGACATTCAAAAAGGCAGCAGGAGGAAAGGTAGCGATGCGGTATCTCGGGAGAGAGAGCCATCACAGCGTGCTATAGTCCCTGATGCCAATTACCGCTGTCACCCATCTGCTTTGGGCATGCAGTGAAACGTGGGATAAGTGACCTACTTTGTAACAGTAGTGTGACTGCAGTGCCTCTCCTCTCTCCCTGAGGAGGGAGGGAGACAGGGATGGTATCATAGGGAAATAAACACTGGTCAAATAGAAAGATTTTTCTGTTTGGCCCAGTTTTTATTGTCTCTCAAGAGCTCATTCACTCAACCCAGGGGGTTCAATACAAAAATACTGTAAATCCAACAGACGAAGCAGAAATCTTCCAATTAATATGAGGCTGAGCTCTATTGCATTTTTTTTCTTACTAGTCTGCATTTTATAGGCTGCTCATTAGAATTCAAAATACAAATAGACACAGATACCCAAATTTGTAGCAAGCAAAATCCAGAACGTATTTCTTTGCTTATGCCTCGTGTTATGTAGCCAGTGCAGTACTTGAGTAAAAGTCAGCCTTAAATAGTCCTTCTTCCACATACAACTAATAAAGAAATGCAGAAAACTTGGTGACAAGTTTTCCTTTCTAAATCACCCACTGACTTCATGAACATGGCACTAAACAACGTGAAACATCCACCTTTGATCACAGCTTTGGCCTCCCCTGTGAACGAGGTGCGGGAGGCGGAGCGTACAGCTGCCTCTGCGTAGCTTCATCGTGCTGCAGACTACAGCTGTGAGCTTTTCTATCTGAGCTGTGCGCTCGCTAATCCAAGGGCAGGAGATCTGCCAACGTTCCCACAATCTATTTGAGGGTGTTTATGCAGGAAGACAAACAGCATTAATCTTCATAACGAGGAGAGCGGATACACACGGTACTTTCATTCGGTCCGTGACTGCAGATGCTGTGTATGTGTCTCTTCACTTTTCTCTCTGTCCTCACACTTAGATTTTTAGTTTTTCTGAAATGTATACATATGCACACACATAACACACACACAGTTTTGCATCCATGACTTCAGAGGACATTACATTCACTTACATTTAATTACACTTACACTTTTCCTAGAGACTTAACTGCACCTTAACCGAAGACTTCACCCTAAAATTTGCTGACTTACATTATGGAGATCTAGGTTTTGTCCTGATAATGTGACTGTGTGCACAGATTTATGTCTCCACATGAGCAATACATGGACCACACACACACACACATAGACAAATCCTAGGAGCTGATACTCTGGGAATTGATCCTGGCTCTTAGCTCCAGGCTTGTTATTGGGAGGAACATAGTGAGTATATAGAATGTGTGTGTGTGTGTGTTTGTGCGTGTAAGTTCAGCACTGCTTGGTCTACTCGAGGGGAGGGACGGGGAGGGGGTGAGTGACTCAGCAAGGTGATTCATTTGTAATTGGAGGCAGTGCTTCGAGAGCACACACATGCACGCACACACATTTCTTAAGGGTGGGTGCCCTTGTCAGAGGTGAATGACTGATTGAGTGAGCCTGATTATGGAGAAGTGCTGCCTGCTAAAGAGGCAGAGATGGAGAAAGAGAAGAGAAGGGCACAGAGGAGGAGAAATCACAGCATGTGGACAGAGAGAGCTCAATTGAACTAAACTAGAGACAGACCAAAAGAGGAGTCGGTGCACCTATTGCATTATTAGGGTAAGCTTAAGGAAGAGTAGTGGTCTGTTTATATAAAGCATTCATGTTTCTTGTTTCACCTGGTACCATGTGGGGCAGCAGGTCAGACGTTTCCTCACAGTCTGTGTTGCCAAATGATGATATGCGAAATCCCTGCTTTAATCTTTTGCTCTGCTTGTTGATGGCCGGAAGTTGCGGTTTATTGGGCAGGAGGAGGTTTGTGAGTTATCCCTGGGGAATCAGATAAAGTGGCAGATTTATTATCTATGATGCATTATAGCACCTTATATATTGAGTGTGGATTCGTGTTGGAGAAAAATTATATTTTGAATACAGATCATTAGTTGCTGTCGTCTATAGGGAGCAGTAACCCATCAACTAACTACGCCTCATTTAAGCTTCTGTGACTACTTTTTGTCATGGATGGAAATAGACTTTGAGTGGAACCCACCTCCGAGGATGCTGGCTGCATGTTGCCTTGGTAAACTGATGGTTCACAGAGATGTTCTCAGGACCCAGTAATAAGCTTTACAGGAGGGCTATATGGGCCATATTTCTGTGGGAAGCCATCCAGCAGGCAGAAGCTCAGTTCTTGCTTTCCCACGTTGACTCTGCAGCCGCCCTGCGTCTTATCCCTGCAGGAAATTCAAGAGCCTTTCCAACAAGCACTGATCTCAAGACTGTCAGCTGGTCACTCTCACCGGTCAGCTATGCAGACTGGCTGTTAAAACACAGGAACGGCACTTCAATGAAAAGGTTATTGCATGTTTACAGACAGGTCAGCTGGCTGGAGTTGTTAAAACAGGCTTGGTCCAATAATAGGCTTTCTGTCAGTTTATTATTTTTTCTTTTTATGAGGCACCATATGCTGTGAGGACAGGATGTTGTCACACGGGCAGCAAAGAGAAGGCAGAGAAGAATGATGTCATTTCAAATGCAGCTGATGTATAAATTATACTGACTCTGTCCATGGTGCTGAAGTCAGCCATTTTCTGCTGACACACAACCAGGACCATGTTGTATGTTTCTGTATTTGCTGGTTTGTTTATTGTGCATATTTCTAAGGCACATAGCATTATCTTTTGATATCTATAATGCCTATTTTTCATGCTTCTTATTGTACACAGCAAATATTCATTATAGATATATAGTGTTTTCAGTTTTTTAGGGGACTTAATTGTCTTAGTCATACAACTATGCATCTTTTGTGTACTTTCTTTTGCTGCTGCGACACTTTAAGGGGGCTCTCTGGTGAATTTCTATTGCACTTTTATAAAGTTGGGGGATTCAATACATTTTTTAAGTACAGGCTGAGACATCCTGAGTTTTAGCCCACATGTGACAAACTCAAAAAATTTCCCACAATGCAACCAACAGCGTTTTTATGTTAGACCCGTTCTGCCTGGTAAATGCCTACATCTTTTAAGCTCCATGCCCCTTTTCAGTCTCTAAAGCCAAGCAGAGATAACCCAGATGACATCATCAAGGTTATGTTCTCAGACTTTAGAAATCTCCTCCTCACAGGATGAGAACACAAGTAAACTGACCTTTAATGGACTGTATATGCATAATCAATGGAATGGACTGTGTTATTTTATGTTATCCCTTACTTAAGTAAGAGTAGTAATGCCACAATATAAAAGTACTTCAAAAATGCCTTAAAATTGTTATGTCGCTGTACACAGTATATATTCAGATTATTATAACTGATGCAATAACATTTAAATAACACTTTATGCTTCATGCTGTACCTGGTGGAGATGGAGCCAATTTTAACTCTACTTTACACATACTATTGCACAGTTTATATTAATTCCCAGATGTGTGAGCTACCCATGCTGTGGGTACTCATGCATCCCCATACCACCACTGATGCTTGCTTTTGATCTGTGCGCTGACAACAAGTGAACTGAACCTGTGTCTACAACTGTCAGATAAATGTAGTGGATCAAAAAGTAAACTACAAACTACTATGTAAAAACATGTGTCAGAGTCTAACTAATCCTATAGAAAATGGAAGGAAATGATACCCTACAATGTTATGTGCTGCAATATGAAATATAATGACAAGGTGTTCATTCATATAGTGAATTAGTGAATAGTGAATTTTCCTCCTAACTTTCCTCCAAACCTCAAGACTGCTTCACTAAGTCCTTCACATGTGCAATTCCATCTCTCGCCTGTTGAGGTCACTCTTGCTCCTCTACCACTCGGAGTCCCCTGCCACACACACACACACACACACACACGCTTCAAACCCGGATGGATGACTTCACCGCTCTGCCTGGGTTTCCTTTATGATCCCGGGATCTCCCACTTTCCTCAGCAGACATCAGCCAGCAGCACAGGCGAACACATCTCTCCATCACACACACACAAAAACACGCTCACACACGCACATACACACACACCCCGTCTCTCCCTGCAGCTGCAACACATTCACAGACCAGAGAGACCGACGACGACGACAACAACAACAGGCGGACCTCAGACCCTCCGATCAGAGAGGATCCAGAGCCGGAGACAGCAGCAAACAGTGGATCTACAGCTGCACACGCACGCAGGAGACACTTTGACTTTCAGCCGCTGATCCACCATGTCCGAGGTGCTGCCATACAACGAGGGGAAGATGAGCGGCTACGGGGCGGACAGCGAGGTCAGCCAGATGTCCTTTAGCTGCGGACTGCAGGACACAAGCGCCTTTTTCGCCGCGTCGCAGGCGAAAAGACCCCCGAAGCTGGGACAGATCGGCAGAGCCAAGAGAGGTGAGTGATGGTCAAACACACTCAGGGAGGCTTGCCACTATCATCTATCACATGCTCACAATTACATCTATACGCTGCAAGCTTGCAATGCATTTAATCAGTCTAAATCATATAATCTTTTAATCCGCGAGGTTGCATCTATAAAAAACATGATAATTAAAAAAAATGCACCACAGATTAACTAAGAATCTGTGGTGGCCGACGACATTCAGACTGTTTACATGCAAGAGAGGTGATCTTCATGCAAGGACACACCCCGTGTTTTGTATAGCCGTCAAACAGCAGGGTTAAACTGGGAGGATGGAATAATGGGCATCAGTGGGAATGAGTCGTCTTCACCGAGTGGAGGTCGAGCATTTGCAATAATAATAATAATTTATTTATTTACCTGCATCTGCTCTCACTCGCTTTGTTAGTCCGCCATATTCTCCTCCACTACAGGCCATGAATAAGACTCTTATTATGTGACCTCGACTGAAACACAATGACCTCAGTGTTATTATGTGAATCTGTGCTGCCCTGGGCTTCATCCCCCCCCTCTCCTCCTCTCCTCCTCTCCTCAGTGGTCATCGAGGACGACCGAATAGACGAGGTCCTGAAGGGGATGACAGACAAGTCTTCACCCGGCGTTTAAGACACGAACGATGATGCCTTGCAGACTTTTTAATTTTTGATCACCGATTTGAAGCACTTGTCGGCTTGTGCATGTTCGAGGATTGCAGGAGAAAAAAAAAGACACGACGGCACGAAGCGAGGATGGGATGAACAGAAGGAAGGAGAGAGAAAGAGAGAGAGAGAGAGAGAAAAGGGCAAAAGATGGAGAATGGAGAAGGCTGAGAGGAAGAGGAATGAAGAAAAGAGTGATGAAGAGAGAGAGAGAGAAAGAGAGAGAGAGAGGGAGGGAGAGACTCTGGAAAAGACCAAGATTTTATCATGGGATTTGCTGGCAATTCTCCAAAAGAATCCCGATTTTAACTACTGCTGCGCAGCAAGGTGTTGAGATCCATCTCAACCTCTGCTGACTTTAATGATGGATGAACTTGTCATCACTTCACGACCATCTCTGTTTCCTTTCCAAAAGCGCTGTAAGCAACTAAATACTGCAACTGGAGGCTGAAGCTAAATCCCAGCCCTATTTCAATAAGTTGTACAGTAGGTAGGCTAAGCTCTCAGACCCCCCCATCCCCCCTCCTCTTCCTCCTCCACCACCCTCCTCCTCCTCTTCCTCCTCCTTTAGGCTTTGCTTTGTTGATTCAGTCAGCGACGGTGCATTCAAGGGAGCTGTCCTTTTCAGCACTGGTCCAATGCATTCCTGTTGCTGCTAATGCTTTTTAAAAACAGACCAACCAAACTCTTGAGTCTACTAAATAGCAGAGACCCATTGTATGTAAAAACATATATCTGAGGATGGTGCAATGTTGATATTTTCTGTAGTAGAACCCCACTTGTTTATGGCCCTTGAAGAGTATTAGGCCACAGTTGAAAACTGAACCACATTCTTCTTCTTCTTCTTCTTCTTCTTGCATCACCCATCAGTGGTTAAAGGTGCAGATTGGCATCTTCATGTAGCTGATTTTACACCGGCACATATCTTTTTTTTTTTTCCTCTTTGTCTTTTTTTTCAGTTCTGCATTTTCAAATGCTCAGATATCTACAGAGGCCAGCAGAGACGTGGATTATAGTAAATGTTTAAAATATTAGTCATGAAATTGATGGGAAAAAAATAATTTGGTTATTTTGATTTAGCAATTATTCGTGTTTCGTCTTCTATAAATTTTTAGATTTTTTTTTCTCCATCTATTTGCATGAACTTTCACTCCGGTGCCAACACAGGTGCCACTACTCTTACCCTGGCACGCTTCTTTTTAACAAAAGTCATATTTGTATTTTTATATCTAAATATTTGTTATTTAAATGATATGCTAGTCTATCGTCTTACAATTCATCAACAAAAATATTTCTACTTCAGAGAGGATATTCAGAATGAGACTAGGCTTCGTACAATAGAGGCGAATCTAAGATTTTGGTCTGGACTGGTCTCGTTCTATATCAGAGGTCGGATGTTTTTTAAAGACTAACTGAATGTGTCTGGGGTTTTTGCACACATCAATGTTAAACTATTATTAAGAAATCGTATACTGTGACTTGAGCTTCGTTGATGAATTTGTTAGAAAATGGCAGTTTTAGAGTATATTGCACTGTTTACGAGTATCCTCAAATAACACGTTGTTATTTGACCGATTTTGGACATTACAGTTTTTGTTTTTTAATTTTGTTTATTTTGTACCATTATTTTAAAGAAACTGGATATGGTTTGTTGTGCATGAAACCTTAATATTTTCAATAATGAAACATCGTTTTATGAAGCAAAAAAGCAACAAAAATGTCATGACATTCTAAGAATGAGTCATTGTATATTATGATGCCATTTTCACTGTATTTGGTGAATTAATAAATGGTGAAAGAAAATATAAATGTGATTCTCTGGTATGGATTTTGTCCCAGTACACATGACTATAGAGTTCAATGGAAGATGACAAACATCAGAGTAGCCTGAGCTCGTTCTGTCAATGAAAGTCAACACAGTGACAATCAAAAATATACACATAGTTGCAGCATTTTACAGCAAAAGTCTTCCCATTTCTGTAGCATTTAGAATCAGCAGCCATTACCTCAGTGACAGTAAATACTGATCCTTAATTAAAGAGCAGGGAAGGAGCAGTGATCCATCTGTTAAGCTGTTAAACAGCTCTATGCTGGCCTACACTAGTGAATCCATTAAACCACAGAGCCCGGGGGAGTCACCACTGGCCACAGCATCATCTATCAAAGTCTACATGTACAGTGTGCTTGTACAGTAGCTCTCACACAAAGGCCGGAGCAGACCTGTAAACACCAGCTTTGGTTTGGTCCCCCAAGAAAAACCTACATTATACACAAAGATTCAACATGTGCTGTGGTTTCCTATCCTATTTTTCTTCAATGTGGCTATGCAGCTTGATCAACTGGGTTCAAGTACCTCCTCCATTGTACCCTTTTAATACATGGGTAGAGATACATTTGTATTAAAGCTTGTGTATTTCTTTCTTCAGTAGTCAGTCAAGTTTGCCTTCAAACCAAATGGGCAGGCAGAAACTGGACATTTCAACTATATATCCATTTCTAGCTTTTTGCCAGCGAGTTTCCACAGTCTTTCAATTGCAACAAATTCAGTATAAAGGTCTTATGAGTGAATCAGTTCAGCAGAAAACCAACTCCCTGAAGTTTGTCTCTGTGACAAAAAATGCACCAAAGAGCAGCATCTCAACATCACATTGCCATTTGTGATCCTATTCGTGTGCTTATTTTTCTCCTTAACACAACAATATGTGGACTATGTGGATACAAGTGCCCTGTTTGGTAATATTACATCATCACATCTGTCACATCTAGTGAAAGTGTCAGGTGAAAGAAGAGGGGAAGAACACTGTACTACAGTGTTTGCCAGAAGTGTCAGTCAGGAAATTGTGCCAGTTGACATCACCTGCTGTCCACCTGTAGGTACACAAACCTGCACAGCACTGATAACAACTCAATGAAAATTTATTTCCTTGTAATCACACTAAAATCACACTGCGGATATGACAGATTTTTAGTCATTTGTTTATCTTTTGGAAAAACATCCGCAGTATCAGGGCACATCTATAAAAAGCTGCATGTCAACAATGCACGAACACTGGCTCCTTACATGTGAATTGCTCTTCACTATAACAACAGAACATCAACAAAACGTCACCAGTGTAGTCGACCACATTCCCATCAGTGAGTTTATTGACTGTCCTGATAACATCAGCGCTGCACTGAATGAACACATAGTGCTATCGATCATGTTGTTGTTGTGGATGTTGTGTGTGCGCGTGTCTGTCTGAGGCCACGGACAATTACACTTTTCACAGTAATGTGCAGCCCCGGAAGGCCGGAACCGGACTGACATATTTGGGCAAATATTGAATGGTGTCATCTCGGCTCCACGGATCTCTCCCCGTCACGAGTGCAACTGTCAACATGTGACTTTTACAATAAATCATTCAAGTTCTACAACCAACAGTGCTGCAGTATCCAGTCAGTCTCTTTGTGAGATAACTTGTATTTTTATTATTTTTAAATATGTATATTTTTAAAATATATTAAGAATAAAACTGTTGTTATTTTATCTTTTAATTATTAGCAACATTTTCCCTGAAGAGATCAAACTCAGCAATGGATTTATCCTACAAGTAACAAGAACAGGTCAGAAATAACTACGATATGTTTAAGTGTCCCTATAATATATTTTGCCCATTTGAAATCATCAAGTTCATTTTTCAATGACAAAATGTTCCACTCACTTTGTCACACTTCTTTGATTTGCCAAATTTAAAGCAATAACATTTTGGGAAACAGACTTATTTGCAAAGTTCGCTGCAGTTTGTGCCTCTTGTGGATTACTATTACATTCAAGTCATAGAGCTAAGCCTTCGGTTATTGGAAAAATATTCACCCAGACACCTTAAAAAAAACAAACAAACACAGGTTGTTTAAGAATTATTACCACCTTTCTGAAGGTGTTTCTAACAATCTGGTTGAAAAAAATCTGTTTGCAGCCCAAAAAATGATGAGCTCAGAAGTATAAACTGCACCGACCACAGATGGATGACAAATGAAAGGAAAAGCCAACATACGGTAACGTGTCTTAGTAAGATGTTTGGTCACCAACAGCCTCCTGTTCTTTGGCCGAAATAAAAGTCTCTAAAACTGTACTGACGGTTCAAATTCTCCCATATGTGATCTGGTGACTGTACCAGCCACATGACTTACATCCTTTTCACTTTCATCAAACCAGTCAGTAACTTCCTGTGACCTGCTTGAAAACATATGCGTTTGTTTGGACTATTTTTGAGTCGGACTTTTAATAGAATTTGTTGACTTAATTCAAAGATAAAATAAAGGCTGATTTGGTTAAGTTCTAATGTAGGATGTTGGAACATCTCAGGCAACAACTAATGACCCACTGTTTTCTGCTGAGACACAAATTCAGTCATCATTTTGCAGCTTTCAGGATCAGAGGTCAGCCTACTGTTTGCTGGAGCTGTAGTTGTAACCCAGGGGTCTTTCTGGCTTCGGTGTCCTGACCTGGCAGACGGGCTGGGGGTGCAGGTCTTGCTGGGGTCAATGTCACGGTTTGGTTTTTGGCTGGACCCAAGAGCAACACACAAGACGAGGGGAACTGAGGAAAAAGGATTTAATTGAAACACAAAAACTCCAGGACTTACATCAAAAACGCAGAAAAAGGCAACAAACAAAGGAGAGGAGCTGCTTCAGTGGCTGGAGGCC
This sequence comes from Centropyge bicolor, assembly GCA_037975185.1. Classification (NCBI taxonomy): domain Eukaryota; kingdom Metazoa; phylum Chordata; class Actinopteri; family Pomacanthidae; genus Centropyge; species Centropyge bicolor. The sequence goes on along the minus strand of JBBMOC010000023.1, from coordinate 2,367,152 downwards.
GGGCACAGGTGACGAGAGGAGACACAGGAGACACTGGAGACACAGGAGACACAGGAGACACAGGAGACACTGGGAACACTGGGAACGCAGGGAATGCAGGACGAGAGTGAGGGGACGATCCGGCAACCTCCAGAAAGAACCATGGAGCTTTTAAAGCTGCCGGTCGTTAGGAGGGAATGAGGGACAGCTGGGAGAAGGGAGAGGGGACCCAGCACCAGCAGGCCACACCTCCAGCCACTGAAGTCAAGCCTGAACAAAAGACAAAACCAAACACACTGGAGAATAACACTGAAATTAAAACAACAAAACACAAGAGGAGCAAACCATGACAGTCAACCTCCTGTAGAGGCCTTGCTTACTAATTTACAACTGTTGTGTAAAGAGTGGATGGAAACACATGCATGACGAAACAAACCAAACGCTAAAGCAGCAGCACAGACACACCATTGTAAATGTTAAGTGCCATTGTACTGTTCCCTCTGCCGTTATCTCTCAAATACACAAACACACACGGCTAAGAGCAACTCTCAGCTCTAGGTTCAAACTGAGCGTGTGCAGCAAGGACGGAGAGCTTTGATCTGATCCCACTTTCGCCCCATCCTGAGTGGACGTCCATTAATATTCCTCCTCCAGTTACATAAGCCTGCCATACAGTATATTATGCCATTATGCTGCCCCGAGGGAGATGGGCAGATATACAGAGCTGTTGAAAGCAGCGACAGTGCTTTCTCGCAGTCCTCACTACGTCTAATGCAGAATCCCAGTGACAAGGACGACCGGTGATTCCCTCCATCAGATCCCATTGGTCTAAAGCAACTAAATACACAGGGTGGAGGTTAAGATGAAGCTGTACTCATTAAAGGGATTGCTGGGATCTGGTGATACAGCAACACTGCTTCAAAGTTCGATGAGACAAGAAACACCAAGTTCCAATCTCAAATTTGAATGTTTTTTTTAAAGCCTGAAATGTAAACTTTCTATTATTTAACAGGCAGAAAGTGATTATTACAGACAAGGCTAATAAAAAAGCAAAAGTAAACAATTTTGTGTAGAATAAATATGTCTTTCATTTTCTCCTTTCACCTCAGATTTATGAAGTTAGGAACCACTAAGCAAACTTAAAATGCAGGTAATAAAACTTACACAAGGAAACTGTGTGTGTACAAAACTAAATACAGTAGTTTAAAGTTGGTCAATGAAGTTGCTGCCAACCCAGGTACCGGCTGCCTGAGCTATTCCAAAGTATTTTTGGATTTTAGGATATTTAAATGTAGTTTTCAAAATCTGATTTACTTTTCATGAATATTCACAATAGATAATAAAACTTTTTTATTCAGTTGTTCAAGTGACAATTTGCCAAAACTGAAAAAGAGTGAAAGACTAAAGAAACGCAGCAGGTTGATTAACAAGGTTTGATGTAGACAGTTTGACAGTTCTGTTCCTTCCTGATTATCTTCTGTAGCACAAATAGACAAACTACTCAAAATTACCCTGGGACAACATTTCACTTTCAAAACTCCAGAAACTGGTCTTCTCAGTTCTCGAACGTTCACACAGTGTTGTTAAAAGAAGAAGTGATGCAAGACAAACATGCCCCCTTCCCAACCTTTTTGAAGCATTTTGCCGGCATTGAATTTAAAATGGACATATCATTTTCATAGAACAATATGATATGTCGTCTTTGCACTATTTTCACTTAGATGCAAACCACAAAATTCTGTTTTTATTAGCATTTTACACAGCGCCCCGACTTTTTAAAATTGAGGTTATACAATGTTTTTATTCCAGATAGAACAAAACTAACGACAAAAACTAGGACCTTGGTTGTAAACGAGAATTTTCTTTTAAAATGCTTTGAGTGCAGTTTGCAGCATGTAGGCTATTCAATGAGCTACACACAGACAGTTGTGCCACGTGTCGTGATTCGGTTTGAACACAAACACGTACAATGTGGCAGATAAAACCCAGAGATGTTTGGTTAAAGCATGCAGTCGACCTTTTGACTCGCACGAGCCCTCACATAACACCCACACACCAAAGCACTCAGGGCCAATCGATGCAGACAGAGAGGGCAGGGCTGCGGTGATGAGAAGAGTGACTGAGAGAATAAAAGAGAGACAGAAATACAGAGACAGAGAGAGAGAGAGACAGAGAGAGAGAGGGAGAGAAAGGCATTGAGCATGCAGTAGATTAGTGTTGTTGCTGCCCTTGGGCAACAGAGCATGGAGGACAATTAGCAGCAGGAGAGAAAATTCTGGCTCTGCTATCTCACACACACATATAAATACACAGCACTCTATATTAAATCATGGCTTCAAACATCTGGATGACTCAGGTAATCAGCCGAAGAAGCAAAAAAAAAGAAAACGCCACATAAGACGTAAAGGTTTGTGTTTAAGAGAAAATGATGAGTAAACCTCTCCTGCATGAGGCCTGGGCTCTGTGGTTATGTAACTTACGGCCAGTCAAGTTAAATCACACTGTCAGGGTCTCTGCCATTGCACATCAGTCAGTCCGTTTAAGGGAGCTGAAAACCAAATGAGAAGACTGCTGAATTTCAATGTATTCATATATCGATAGAGCAGAAGTGGAAGCAAGAATATAATACAAATGAGGAAAACGGCATCATGTTTTTTGGGGGGAGAAAATAAACAAAATTTTCACGAGCATGGACAAACCCATTCTCCATCAACCCACAGCGAGTGTTGAATCCATTACATGCTTTTATATTCCAGTGCATCGTTGTGGCTGGTCTGCGCCCCTAAAGCCTCCATTGTCAATATCAAACCCACTGCCACTTACATAAGCAGCCTCCTGTCATTCATCCAGCCAGACCAAATAGGTGCCAGGCTCTTTTTGAAGCATCCTGTTATGGAAGTCAGGGTATTGCACCCAATCATCACAATGGAAACCAAATAATAGCCAGTGGGGTTTACCCAGAGACAATGCAAGGGTCTTGGGGGAGATTGAGACGGTTGCTCTCTGAGAGTTAGACATTTCAATAAGAGCAAAAATGTGTGTGTGTGTATCGGTGTGTATGTGTGTGTGAAGAAAATACAATCGCAACAGTAAATCACATCAGTAACAGTCAAAGGGAATAAGAACGTGTTCATGTCAAACCATTTTTTAGTTAGTTAGAAATACTCTTTCAGTATAAAAGATAAATATGCAAGATAACAATGCAAGATGAAAATTCGACTTTATTTCTTACCAGCACAACATATTACAAGCAGCAGCCTTCTTGATGAAACATCACCACAAGGTCCATTTAGAGCTTCCAATCACATCACATGAGCTTCATCATCAGGTGGAGGTGGCCCAATTATCATGTACTCCAAAAGATCCAGAACAGCTCCTAAATGGCTTATAGATGTGAGACTGTTCTGCTCAAGAATGAACACTAAATCTCAGCTACATGTGAAGGCTACACCACACGATTACTAGAACCTATGAGAGTGGATTGTGATATGGAGTCATTGTATTTGTACAATTGAATACGCTTTGTCACAAACTCCATCTGTTCATGAAAATCATGCGATATGATCAAAAGCTCCCGAAAAGTTACTAAACAGACCTTACGTTACACCAGCAGAAAATCATGGAAAGAAAGAGGATCCATCTGAAAAATCACACACTTTTTTTCCCCCTCCCCCAAGTCTTAAAAATAGGCTGTAATTAGATCTCAGCAGAGAATTAAAAATAAATGATTTCTACTTTATCAATGTGGTCCCCCCCTCCAGTCACCAGCCTTCCTGCCTGTCTGCACGCCAGGCTCTCTCTCTCTCCCTTTCTGGTCTATATTTAAGCAGCAGAGAGCACAGGACCAGAGACTCGGCTCATGTTTCCTCAACACATAACACGCAGGGTGAGCTGTTGCTTGTATGTACATGTGTATGCGGCCACACGCAGCACCAGTGTGCTTGACAGGTGCGCCAAACACTGCACAGCTCCATTAGCGGCTTTTGTCTGGAATCTAAAGCAGACGTGGGACAGATACAGACAACCCCAACAGAAGGGGAGACGCTGACTGACATATTAATAGACTTTAACGCTGACTTTACATGCAGGCTGGTGCTGCTGTTGTGTACTGTGTCTAGACATGCCAGTTTGTATTGCAAATTGCACAACACTGGCAGGCTTGTGCTGCACCACTGCTGAATCCCTCTGATATACAGTACATGCAGAGAGAACAGCTAAGGACACTGGGATGTAAAATTGCTTTATAAAAGATAAAAGTTTCTATTATGATTTCCACTAGAACAGAAGCTGATAATAGCTCCTTCAGAAAATCATGGCAGAGACAGAAGAAAAATTATGATGAGTCATAGTTAACATAACTACAAATCACCACAGCAATCACAATTAAACTCACTGTGTAAACAATATAATCATATAAAAACATATAAAACAATGTTAATGGAGATTTTACTGTAGTGTTTTTACTGCACCATAGCTTTCAGTATCTTTGGTTACATTAGGCCATTGAAGGTAATACTGCTGCAAGAATCAGTCTGAGGCACTGTTTTTTGGCTGTTGAGTATAATTGCTGGTTGACTTTACAGCACCAGGTCTGACCATTCATTGGTCAGTCACCACCAGGAACACAACATTAAGAGGTGTGCAAGTATTGGGGAAATGACCAAGATAAGTTTGGCTAGTCTGAACATTTTCATATCCATACAATAGATGTCTCTTTGTTAAAAACACAAGGTGGCTGGTGCCACCACAGTAGTACAGGTGGTTTTCAAAGTTTATAGATAGGCCTTTTGCTTTCGTGTGGGTATTTATGGTTTGTTTAGTTTTATTAATTTCTTTGATTGGGTACAACCAAAGTGGTTCCATGTCCATGCTTAGAGAAGCTTTGTGTCTAAATGTTGTAAATAGTCTGTACATGTAAATGCCTATGTTTTTTGTTTTTGTTTATCAGTCACAACATTTTGAGTATTCATGTGGTGAATTTATGATCGATTTTTTAAACAACAGATTTAAATAATCTGTTTAGTTAAAAATGGACTGTATAACATGATTATATTTGTCTTAAGTGTCCTTGGTGGTGCATAGTCAAAATCCTGTATAAAACAAGTCAATTGTAAAAACTCCCCATAGATGTCCATATGAACATCTATACGAAGAGCTCACTTAAAAATATAACATAACTAATTCTTACAAAATCACACAGTAACAGTAAGGTAGAAATTTTGGGTAGCAGGGGAAGTTCCTGTTTCTGAGGTCATAATCACAGTGCAGAGCTTACTTTGAAATCTCTGGTCATCATCCAGCACCTTACAAGTCAATATTAGACAGGAACTCTTCCTCAGCCTCATTCTGAGTCGCGTTGACCGTGGCAGGTGGGGATTTAGCATCCTCTTTTAGTTTCTTCTCCAGAGCTGCATCTTCTGGGCTGAGCTGCTCTCCTTTGGTCATCACATACACAAAATATTCAAAGCCTTCTCCATAACTGTACTTCTTGATGGACCAGTTGTACTCAGTGCGAGCGTACAGGCGTTTTCTGAAGAAGGGGTTGGCAAAGGTGACAGAGACAAATCGTCCTCCAGGCTTCAAGCAGCGACTAATCTATGAGAAGAAAGAGGAGAGGAAGGGTATAGAAGACAAATAGAAGACATTACCACCAAGACCAACACCATTAGAATTACCATCATCAATACCAGCAACTTCTACCATTACCTGAGCAGCCACAGTTGTTGAAGCATTTGAGACATCATGAAGCTCTTTACTGTCGCCAAGATCACTGTGAGAACTGAATATGAAACGCTGCAGCAATCATCCAAACAATCTGACACTAAAATGGCATTTTCAGGCTAACTTTAAAATGTATCTCGGTCATAGCTACACACTCTCTGGTGAGATCTGGCAAAACACATATTTCTCTACCTGAGAGTCTCTATTATAGTTTTCAGGACATTAAGCTTGTGTTGCATTGTATTGTTCACAACCCAGTCTGCTTTTATCATTCGCATGATGGTCACAACACTTTCAACACTTCCAACTGCGGCCACCAAGGAGACAGCGTGTATACCATTTCATACATTGGCACAGCTTATAATGAGTCATCTTGTGTTTTAAAACATCTTTACTAAGATTAAGCTGGAGATTTGTTTAAGACCACTGTAATCACTGTTACAATGACTTTGGCCAGTACAATATTATCACAAGAGATGGCTGGAGCTACAAAAGGAAAACCCAAGTTGTAATAAATAGTAGTTTTCCTTAAAGAAATACATTGTTGTGGGAGATGCAAACTTTTGATAAATTTCAAATATGAGTCACAAACGACACATATTGTTTGTGACTTGTTTGCTAGACACCTTAAGTTTTAATTCCACCTGTGCCACAAACATACACACATCTGTCAAATACTAAATTCCCTCAGATCAGCATCTCTTCAGTAAGACACATGCATTGCACTGCATCGCCCTAAGCCACAGCAAACTTTATGCAGCGAGCCCGCTGCTCAGCCATGCAGCCCGATAACACGGCGTGACAGCACGAAAACTGTGAAGGTCCCTCCATATGAATAATTGTTGTGCTGGGTCCATCAACACTCCAGCGTGTTGATACTTCGTGTGAGAAACACGTGTGCATCACGACACAGTAAGCTTCAGAGGACTGCAGAGCTCAGGCAAACAAGAGCACACACACACACAGACACACACACACAGAATATGAAAACTGATACAAAGACACAAGCATGCAGAGACACATTTACCACACTCAGGCAGGGAGTTTCTCCAGAGAGAAGTGTGTGGGGGGGAGTGAAGGGACAGAGTCTGCACCAACAGTCAGCAACAAACTTTTCCATTTCTTATATCTAACATGTTAACCGGGTCAAAATATTGTCTTCATACATTACTGCAGAAGATAGCATGAACTTGACAATAAACAACTGATTCTCAAGAGTTGTGGACTTCAGTCATGTGGCTTTGACAAATCTAGTGACTTTAAAATGGACTTGACAAAATAAAAAAACTTGCAACCTGATTTTGACCTGTGACTTCACTTTAGCCTTTGAATGACTTCATATTTTCCAAAAGATTAAAAATTATGCTATAGAAGTGTGCAACAAATAAAATGAGATCAGAAAATCAGTCTGTCAGCATCCAATTACGATGCACTTGGCAAAGCAGATTAACAGACAAACAAAATGTATGGCAACTTGCAAAACATGCAGCTAAAAAAAAAACACAGGTGGAGATGCAGCAATTTTCAATATTAAGGCTGCACAAAGAAGCGGGTCATTTGATTTGCTATGGCTTGAGCTTACATGACCTAGCATTTAGCAGTATATTCTGAAAACATGACATAAATGAGCGCTAAATACTGTTAACGAATGCATCAAATATTTGGTAGCTTTAATATTGTTTCATAAAATCAACAGTGTCTAATGTTGACTAGGTATTGTTGGTGGTGAGCAGTAAAGTTATCCAGCCTTGTTTGGCCTTTGACTTGACTTCAGACTTGTTGGCTTTGACGTCACTTCACAGCCAAGACTTGAGAGTTTAATGACTTTGTTATTATATATTGTATATTGTTAGCATGTTGTGACAACTGAGCCAACTCCATGAACTAATGAAGATGCATGAGATACACTCTCTAGAAATGGTGAATGTTGAGTTAGGACTTTTAGCTTAATTTACATAAGCTAAATAGGCAACCAAGGGATCCAAGGTCCAAGGGATCAGTTAACTAAATATAAACATGTAAAAACATTTAATTCATGAGCTAATTCATGATTCATGCCATGCACTGTGGATGCAGTATCTGGATGTATAGTGAGAAGCTACTGTGTGGTCTCTAAGGACGGCTCCATGCCTGGGCTTTGAAGGCAGAGCTCACGTGTGACTGTCATGAAAGCTGGGACGGTAATGCAATGCAGCCAGGACGAAGTAGTGGCGGTGGTCTGTAAAATAAGCTGTGGAGGAGCACAGTGACTCTCCCCTACGCCTGTCCCGGGGTCTGTGGGGAGAAGAGTCGCTCCGAGACGAGCACGTGTATCCTGCTCTTCTCACATGATTCATCTCTACCAGCAAGCAGCCCGAACATGAATTATTCACTCTCCAATGTGACACGGAGGGAAAAGCGAGAGGAAGGGTGGAGGGGTCGCTGGATATGGGAGAAAATGAGTAATATAATGCACATAAATGGGAGAGAAGAGGGCTGGGCGATCTTGATTAGGGAGTACCTGACAAAAACATGGCAGGGAGAATTTAGTTGAAGCCATGATGGTCACAAAAAATGGAAATGTTACAGACATTTTAACTGGTCATTAACCAAATAATATACACAAACAGAAACACAAACTGGATACCTTCATCTGCCCGTCTCTTGACTTAGATATTGTTTTGTGCTTATATAGCATATTTCCCAAAATGTTGAAGATTTTGTGTCTAGTGCAAAGAAAGGTCCAGGATGCTCATTGGACTAAACTGCTTTCTTTTCTGGTTCCGAAAGTGTTACATATATAGTATACAACACGTATAAGACACCTTTGGAGTTGCTGAAATGTGTATTGTTTTGCTGAACCTGCGTCAAACATTTGCGATAAATTCGTCGAAACAAGTACCGGAACTCTCCCTTTCTTGATATTGATGTACTTATCTGATTCAGGCAGCAAACAAACATCTTTCTCAAAACAGACATTTTTCCTCATAATCAATTTTTGGCCATTAGGAAACTTGAAAACATAAAAGCAAATGGACAGATTCACAGCTACCACATTATTAATGGCTCTCATTCTCCTAGTTCAGTCTAAACCAAGAATGTGGGGTCGTTTTTTGTCTACATTCACAAACCACTAACTCTGTCTGCCTGCCTTTTAACGTTGTGCAGGTCGAGTGCAGGGTACTTATTGGAGCTTTTCTGCCTTAAACAGCCCGGTTAATGAGACCAAACCATACAGTAAATATGCTGGCATCAAAATATTGAGCTAAAAGCATAGAGGCTCAAGAGGCTAAAAAGCTCAGGAAAGCTTCTGATGATATGGTCTTTTTCACATTGCAAAGTGTTTTTTTCCTTCAGTATTAGTATCAAAGTATAGTGGATTTAAAACTAACAGTGAAAAAGTTGTGAGCATGTCTGTCCCTTAAAAAATAGATGATGACAGTTTCCTTAGAAGGCCAGCTCAAAAAAGTCAAAGTACAGCACAGGTGGAGCCCTCCAGAGGATCTGGTGAACCAGAGTTAACAAAGAGCATCATCCTGACTTCACCCCGTCAGCCATTATTCATGACATTGAGATGTATGGGTGCACCCTCTGTGCCCGTGCAGTGTAACTCCAGAGCCTTATGTCACTGGTGACTGGAGCACCGACGTCATTGCAACCCAAGACGACACTGAACTATAGCAAACAGCTCAGCTATAACCGTGACCGCTTGACAGCCAGGTTGGCAGCAGGAGGGCAACTTCAGCAGCAAATTCTGTTATGTTTTAGACCATTTTAACCAACACACAGTCACATTCATCCACTTTGTGTGTTTGCAGGCGACATTACTGACCGAGATTCTCACACTCAGCAAAGGCATGCAAGTATGCATTCACAGGAAATCCTTACGAGGAGGAGGATGATGCATGGAGTGCGGTGACTCATATTTGTACACATTCTGTATGTATCAGCACGCGTACTACGACAACAGCTCTGGCACTATGTAAATCATCCACCCACGCATCAGAGTGGTGGTATTATTATGATATGAAGCATCAACTGTGGCAGGTCTGTTCGGATGTGATTTTCATGAACGTTACAGATAAACAAGTGTTTAACATACAGGAAAGATAAGAGGTAATTTTCAGGACGTGCAGATAAGCTGCAATGTATCTGTAAATGGCATTAACTGTCTTTCATCCCAGTCAACAGGTGGATGAGGGCTCACTGGCTGTTACACCCAAACACTGGCGTAAGGAAACAGCATCCCCAAAACACTGAGTCAGTCCACCCCCACTCCTCTGACATCCACTCTCAGTCAGACATCTGTAAGCTGATCCTAAGTGGGCCACAGGGCTTCTCCAAAAGGACAGAGGAAACCACTCTGTTAGCGCCCATCTTCGCAGACTCGCACTCTACTGATTCGATTCCTCAACATCCACACTCCAACACGTGTTTGTATCACTACCCCCATGGGGACAATCTATTGATATCATACATTTCTAGCCCCTTACCTTAACCATCACAACTGAATGCTGAACTTTAATCCTGACCTTGACCTAATTCTATTACTAAATATAAAACCAGTCTGGACTGTGGGGACATCAATTTTGTCCCCACAGTGACAGGAAGTCTCCATGGGTTGGTGTGCAGTCAGGTTAAAGTATCCACCGGGATATAAAAACAAACACACACACACACAAACAGCATCATGGCCTCTCCTGCATTATTCAGTGTGGTGGCGGAAGCTTGTGTCAAAGTGACCTGACCTGTCTTGAGTGTACTGCCACAAAGAGGTAATATGAGATGTGGAGTCAAGATCCTCGCGAGGAGTTCAAGGTAATCCCACTTCCATGTCAAGATGTTTTACGGTACTGTAATATTAATCATTCTATTGTACAAGAGTCAGAATGATGCTATTGATCCAAAGCTGAGAAATGTCTCTCTACAGGGGGACGCAGCACCAGGGCTTTTCTAATATAATAGGAATTGAAGCTGGATCCTACAGTTGAGGGTTTTTTTTCCCCACACAGCTTCACATTTATCACGCTTATCTGAATTGAACACCCCTCAAACATACACTAAACAACAACAGCTATGACAGCAGCGCGGCTATAGGGATGGTGAGGTTGGTCAGTTCACCGCTATGGCCCAGACTAAATATCTCTATACAATGTATTGCCATGAAATTCTGTACACACATTCATGGTCCCCAGGGGATGACTGCTAATGACTTTGGTGATTTCTTGACCTTTCCTCTAGCACCACCAGCAGGTTCACATTTTTGGTTCTTAGTGAAACGTGTTGACAATTATTGGCTAAATTACTATCAATGATGCAAAGAGGATGTTTCCTAATAATTCTGGTGATCACCTGACTTTTCTTGTAGCACCAACACAGGGTTCATTTATCCTATGACTGTTTCTATTGGGTCACTATGTTGACATTTATGACTTTGAGTGAAATGTCTCAACAAAAATTCGATGGATTACTATGTAAATTCATGTCAGTTTGCTGGGGTTAGCATTTAGCCCAAAGCACTGGTGGGTCTAGAGCCCATTGTTAGCATGGCTGTAGTCACTTAGGCTTGTTGAATTTAACTTATTTACAAACCAAATTGATGACAAACTGCATTGTGGGGTTTAAACATCTTATATCTTATTTTCTTGATATTTCTTCATGTAGCAATCAACTTTTTAGCGTGTTGTCATTATGTATTGTCTGGTCTGTTTGGGATCATCCCTTTAAGAATTAGTTTGGTGACCCAAACAGTCTTTGCATTGGGAGTGATAAGTAATTTAAAATGAATTTGAAATATTAACTTTGTATACTTTATGTCAGTCCAAGTCACCGCCCAACCTTTCTCGCATTAGTCAGAGAGAAGATAAGCTGTCGATCCAAGGAGAATGACATTTCATCTACTCTGCAGCCTCTTTCTCCAGGTGTGCGTCCTCAGTTTCTCCTCTTCACCGCTTTATCTTCCCGTCCTCGCTGGATGGCAATAATACTCATCCCCTGTTATCTCCGTCCATTCTCTCCTCTCTGAGCCCTGGTTTGCCTAAAGATACTGTACATGAGATAACTGATTGTCTACGGTGGTTAGATGAGGACAGGGTGGCAGGCGGTCGCATCTTGCTCTGTGGTTTCACTCAGCGGGAGCTTCAGGTTACATAATCTGGGTTCATCTGAGACTGGAAAGGTATGTTTGTGGCTCCCGAGGCGGTGAGAGCACACGCTGTCATCCTTTCCAATTCTCCTGCATCAAAGCTGATCTCTTAGATGATTTGTGATAGCTGTCCACATTTTCATTATATCAGTTCAGGGTTGAAATATTTGAAAGCAAAAAACTATATATGAAAAAAGAACGAGTGAGGGTGCTGTCATGAAAGCAGTTTCCCTCATGTTACTTGTGCTTCTTTCTACCATTCACTGATGATTTTATGATGGCCAAAAATACACTGTCTGTATAACTAAGTTAACATTAATCACTGAGTGGCATTTATAATGGCACAGATGCATTAGGGGGAGAAAAACATGAATAGTGTTGAGCATGAAAGTTCATTCATGACCTGGAAAATGTAAGTATGGCATAAGTTAAAAAAAAATCTTAACTCAAACTCAATATACCTGCTTTTTTCTTGAGCTTTAAACCAAACCTCACACCCTTCACCTCAACTTTATCTTTCCCTCAAGTCTTTTTGCTGTTCAAAATCAGGATCTGAGGTTAAAAGCTACAGAAAAGCTGGAGGTCAAATTATTCCGTAGAAGAAATTATTCATTTCTTTTTTAACCTTTAACTGTCAATCTACAATAAGCAACAACGCTGTAGCAGATTCATATTGCATGTAATCATTACACTCAGCTTGACAAGTGTAAACATCTACATCGTGTTCTGTAAATTTGACCCACAAGAAAAGACAAAGTGCACAACAGTGAACAAGGCAAAGAATGATGTTTTTGGTGTTAATAAAGTGAGATAGTGAAATGAGTCCTTCCTGATCACAGGTGTACAGTAAGTCATGGAGGACAGTTAGTGTTTGTTCTGAACTGAAGATGGAGGCTTTAGTATGTGGGATGATTAGCGAGAGGCGAGCAGAGGTGGATCCTCTATGTACATTTATGTGTGTGTGTGTGTGTGTGCACCCACCTCACTGTGGGTGAGGTAGAGACAACAGAGAGTGCTATCTCTGGTCAGCAGACTCGTACGGACCACTGCCTACTGTCTCCTTTAGAGATACTGTACATACACACACACAGTACAAAGCACAGACACACACACACACACTAAACGTGCACAAATGAACAGATAGTTGAACTGGGGCAGAGAGAAAAGCAGGGAGGCAGGGAGGTGTGCTTTTTATTTAGGTCATATTTCAGATCAGATTTTATAAATTCTCTCCCATCTTCTCTGTGGTTGTTTACTGGTCTCATGGAGCTCTGCAGACCCCCCCCCCCCCTCCCTCTCCCTGCAGCCCCCTCCCTAAAGGAATGTGCATTTGAAATCAACCGCCTCTCTTCCTTTCCATTTCACCTCACCCATAGCCTGCAGCCAGGCATGTGGATGGCAAAAACGTGTAAACGTCTTGAGGAAAAAAAAAAAAAGAAATGAAGAAGGAGTGGGTGAGAGGAACATGGAGAAAAGGCGGGGTGGTGAGAGAATAAAGATGGGAGGGAGGGTGGAGGGGGGTGAGAGAATGAGGTCTCAACGCCGGTCTCTCTACAAAGCAGATCTGCTCTTCTGCTCTTCCCTCCAGGGGTGCAACAGCCTGCCTGGTTTCCTTCATCCCTCCATCCCTTGTTTTCACCCTCCCTTTCTCTTCTTCTTCCTCCAATACTCCTGCCTTCAAGAGCTAAATGTACGACCGCTATAAGGCACCATCTGCCCTGAAGAAGCTTCATTTTGTGCGAGTATAAATTTGCCGAGCGAGTGGGCTGTTGCTGCCAAAGCAAAGTGTCTTCAACAGGAACATGTTTTAATTTGAAACTGACAAAAAAATGCTTTACAAAATGTATTATATAAAGATAATAACAGTTTTTCTTTCAAAGTCCGGTTGCTCCATATGCACAACATAACAAACAGGCGCAATCCTAATAAGACATTCATTTATAAATATTCCCACTGGAAGACTTACAGTACTTGGCACAGTGATGATGGATAACAGGGAAAACGTGAGGGTGTTGGATTCTCTCTCCCCACCCTCCAACTCCCTGACTTCTCCTTTCTGCCCACCCACCTTTCCTCCCCCGAATCTCCTCACCCCTACCCTCCTGTCCTCCCCTCCCCTCTCCTCTCCCCACCCAGCTCACACCCCATGTCCTCCGCCCACCCACTGCACAGATAAATTATACATCAGAGACCCTCTCTCCTTTTCTCCCTCTCAACATCCATCCATCGTTGCCTTGCTAAGACAAAAAAAATGACCTGTTTGTGCTGACACTAATTCAAAATGGAGATTTCTAGCTCGATACTTGTTTTGATATAAATCAGGTTGTGTGGGCTTAAGAAGGAGGCTCGGGCCGCTGTAGGAAGACAACAGCATCCTGCCTTTCAAGTAGGCGCATCCCTCCCTCGCACCTCGCACCATCACGGAGGCAAAAGTTTAGCGCCGGTCACGGTAACTGTATGTAGGTCAGAACGGGACACCTCTCAAAACAAAAACAGCAGGCAGCACCAACAGTGAAACTCACGCCGTCGTTAGGCGAGGAGAATGCCAGAAAGTTGGGATAACGAGCAGCGCCGCTCTGAGAAAACAGCTCGAGCAACACAAAACTACACCGAGTGTTTACAGTGGAAACAAACATCAACATTTCACTGGGATTTGAGGCTTTTTCAGTCTGCCGACGAGCGAGATTGTCAGAAAAGTCTTTCTCTGCAGCCTAATTAGTGGGTTGACTTGAGGTGAAGCGGGACAAGGAATTACTATTTTTTTGACAATAAATGTAGCTGTGATCTGGGTCACTGCTGATGTGTTTATAAAGCACTTCTTCAACATGAAGAAAACTGAAAGCTTTGCCTTGGTCATTCCCCTTAAAATGAGGGAAACTCTTGTCTTCAGGGAAATTTTTATACCAGTGTGAGTTAGAGTGTGTGTTGTGTGGCCCATGCGAGTGCGTAGACCCCTGTCTACCCGATCAGCATCTTCGCATTCAGCTGCCACATTCTCCCCTCTGGCTATCCGGCACGCCGAGCTAAAATTAAAACCTCCCTTTCTTCCCTTTTCATCAAAAATAACCGTCTCTGGCTTTTATCTCTCCTTTCTTCTTTATCTCTCCCACTCCCTCTCACTGCCTCCTCACCCTTCTTGCCTTCCTTTTCCATTGGGGACCAGAGAGAGGTTTGCTTTAATTACTGAACTACTTTTCACACCGGCAGAGACACACTTCAGACACCCACACCCGCCCACTGTCATGCTCCCAGCATCCTTTGCACTGCCTTTCATGCCTATACTCCCATTTGCTTGTGTTTAATTTTGTGAAAACTTGCCTCATCCTCGGTCTCTACTTTACAGCAGTCGCAGATACAAAGCAGCGTTTCACTGCAAATACGTTAAATTAATCAAGCAATGTTTGCTATTCTTGGTGCGGAATGATGAAAAAATGATGCAGACTTGGTGAAAAACTTTGCACTGGATGGGGAAGGCACGGCGTCAGCGAATGTGTAATTAATAAACTCATCTGCCTTTCAGAGCAGTTCAAAAAATAGTAAAACTCAGAGGAATAGGAGCCGTGGAGAAAGTGGAGCAAAACGTGAGCGGCTGGTACAGTGACACGTTTGGCTTGGAAGCAGCGAGAGTGAAGGGAGGGAGGGTGTTCCCCTCTTTTTTTGGCTCGCTCCCTCTGCGCCTCTGTTTTCTCACTCTCTGAATCTGATGCTACCTTTTTAAAGCCCAGGACACTTACTACACTTATCAAGTCCTCGCTTCAGCTTCTATGTAATTATCCATTAAGTTCTTGTGGGTGAGCTTTGCGTCAGCAGCCACTGGGTAATTACTTTATTGTTGCTATTCTCTATTTAGCAACACTCACAACTTACACAGCAGCTTTACTACTTTATATGATTAGTTTTTAGCCATTAAACAGCCGCTGCATATTTAACAGCTTGAACAGAACCGAGGAAGTCAATCAACAGAGACAGATATTGTGGATGGACCAAGAGCCAAAACAGAAACTTCAATAAAGTCTTCGCATTCAAAGTGTCTTTCTCTCCTTTTTAATGGGGAGCCAGAGATAAAGAGTTTGGCAGCAGCTGGAGAAGGAGGGAGACACGGTGAAAGAGGCGGAGGAGGAGGGAGGCAGAAAGCAAAGTAAAATGGGCCAGTGTGTCTGGCTGCTGAAGGGGTCTCCCACGGGACGGGGAAGGGGGACAGGACAGCCCAGTGGAGGTTCCAGCAGCACACTAACACAGTCCAGTCCTGTCACTAGGCCAGTAGAACGGGGGAAGCCACAAAAACTGAAACCAACAAAACTGGCACCTGAACCACATCGATGCTTCCAAGGCGGCTCTGAGGGAGCTCCCTCTCTGGATTTTTAAATTATATCCTGTGTCAATATATCTTACAAGAATTATCTGACCCTCATCGTAGTATCGGTCACACTCCAGTGTTTTGTCTCTCATGCAAATGTGGGAAAAAGCAAATATTTGATCTGGAATCTGTTTGAATGGCCAACAGGTGCTGCCTTACACTCCAGTGGGGGGCATTCCTCTAATGCACTGTCCGTCTGTTCACTGACTTTGTAGAACACGACTACCTTGTTACATTTGCTTGAACAGAATGTGATTAATCTGGATTTTGCCTGACAAAATTTACCTCTGTGCTGAGGCAAAAAAACAGGCAGGGCAGGACTGGTGGCTACCAGCACTCGACATGTTGAAAAGAGTTTTATTTCAGCTTCTTATCAAAACCTTTACTGCCATTATTGTCTTTGTGGAGGCGTGTCCCTGCTGTTTGGATTATTTTGTCACGTGAACACATAAAGAAGAATACATTTCTTGAATGAGAGGTGAATTCAAACCCCTCTCTCAAACTGACTAGACAGTTGTGAGCCTTGCAATTTCACCAAGTTTAGTCCAAGATTTAGTTTTACTTGAAAGGAACAATGGTAAATTTGTGACAAAATGTGACAAGTTGCAGCAGCCACAAGTTATATTTTTGACCAATCAGAGAGGTCCAGCCACACGAAAAATTCCAGGACCATCAAATTAGGTCTGAGGAACTGGTTCCTCTGCCTGTGGAAAAGTACCTGTGGTAGAAATGGGCTCCATGATGACTAAGAATTCTTGAGACCTGCTTTACAATGATTTGTGCCAGTTTTCCATTTTTTACTGGCCACTTATGGTACATGTTTGCAAAAAGAAAAAAATATCAATCATTGTTCCTGGCCCAGCACTCAGGCCCAGAAACCCAGAAAGACTCTTCCCCCACAGGTCTCAAGCCACTGGAGACCTTCCAGTGACTCATCCTACAACAAAGAAGCAGGTCTCCTTCGCTTTCCCTCGCTGGCTTGGTTGATAAAAATAAAAATACAGCAGATCCTGCCATTATGGAGAAACATATTTACTCATGAGTGCAGCAAGTAAATTGTTTTTACCTTTCTCAATTTCCCTCTGAGGAGGAGGAGGAGAATGGTTCATTCCAGCCCTAAGAGCCTGCTGTGGGAAAACTATTCACTTAAGGTGGTGCTTTTTGGGGAAATAACAGTATCAGGTCAATTTATCATGTTTAACTAAAAGGCACTGGTACATTTACTCTGTCCATCACTGGTTCATATACAGTAATGATTTCTTTATGAGCTTCACAAAGCACAACATGAACTCTCAAAAAAGTATCACATACAGAAAAAGTTTTCTATTGTCAGTTTGTCTGCTGTGTGTTAGTTATCATGAATAACAGTAAGACTAATTTACTGAGTGACTGTAGAGAGAATTAGAGGTAGAAAACACTTCTGTACAGCACAGGACCGCTGCAGACGTGGGCAGGCCAGTTTCCATAACAACTTGAAAGAAAAAAGACATGAAAAAAAAAACCCAAACAACTTCAGTGAATGTATTCTTGAAGTTTGGGTGCGAGAAAGAAAGTCTGCTCATCTATATGTGCTACTGATATACTGTACATTACATATAAGTGCAGCAGAGGTTCATTGGTGCTAAAGCAAAAACTTACTCACAACTACTATGCTTGTATTTTGCTGCTACATGAGGCCCATTCAGAGGAAAGAGGTGACAGCTCCTCCATTCACAACTAATGAAACATCATCTTCTTGGGCAGCAGCGTGCCAGACTATAAACCATTCGAGGCAATAAAACATGAATGCCCAATAGCGATCAAAACTACACACTATACTAAACATAAATTTAAAAATCAGGACTGAAGAGAAACAAACATTTTCCCACATCTGATTTGTTACTGAGGCCAGTTATGCCATCAGGATAATTTCTTGGACTACAGCAACAAACAGTATTTGTCAAGGCCGGCAGCTGTGTATGTTGGCGTAGCAAGACAGAACGAGTAATTAGTGTCAAACGCTGAAGACTGCAAGCTTTTCATTGGTCAGCATGGAGTCCAGTCTGGATTCTGCAGTGCTTGAGGACATATGATTGCAAGGGCTTCTTGTTAGTGACGACTATTTTTCACAAGTTGACAGATGTTTACAGGGACTATGTTTAAAAATCTAAGTGTTGGTTGTTGCTTACAGAGAATTATTGGATAAAACAGCAACTTCTTCATTATTGTTAATTGATAAGTTGTAAGTGCAGCCTGATATAAAGGTTTCTGTTGAGTTAACTCAAAACGATAATGTAATTTTGTCAATGATAACGTAGGCTTGATGTTCACTGTGGTGGTTTTTTACAACTCAAGCAAGGTTAAAGAGTGTGAATTGATCTTAATGGTGCATGCAAATGAATGGAAAGCGATGCTTGCCTGGAAGGGGGAGGAAATTGACTCCAAAAGCACAACAGTGCAAGTATACATGGTTTGTATCAAGTGAGGTAAAACAATCACAGTCACAGATATGTTCATTTAAAAACAAAGGGAAAAGTGTGCATTAGTCTCAGATAAGGTGGGTTCAAATCTCAGAATTGCCCCCTGTCTGGGTAACACTGCAACTGTCTCTCAACTCAATAAGACAGCACTCTTCTTTTTTTCCAGTTATACTGCCAACATTATAAAGCAGCCTTTCCTCTTCACACAAAACCAGGCTGAGACTCATTAAATACTAGATCATAAAACTGCTCTTTAACTGCACTTCTACTGTCTCATTATACAGTAAGAACACCAGGCAAGTGTTAGAGCCTTCACAGTCAGGCAGTCAGAGCGGCACACTCAGGGGAACAAGTGATGGGTTCGAGCCCAGCGTTGTGTGACTGTACTGTATGTGAGGGAGAGAGAGAGGAGTCGCTGGATCCAAATTAAAGCAGAGAGGCAGAAAATGGTGGTTGGAAGTGTGGACTATGTGGTGAAGGAGAAGAAGAGAGATTTAACAGAGCAGGAGCCAATCTTCCCTTTAGCTTTTCACATAGACATCAAAGTGTCCAGGTTGATGTGGTCTTGCAGTATGTGTGTGTTTTCATACAATTTCCCATGTGCAAAAATGTATTGTGCTTGTGTACCAGTGTGTGTATATACACATGTTGGGTGTTTACATTCAGTGTTTCTCACCAAAACACATTGTGTGTCACTTGACGAATTCATTTTTCATTTCAATTTTCAGAGTAGTTTAAAGGATTACTTTTAGAATATTTTTACTATTTAGGGAAATGTGCTTGCTGAGATTACCAATGCAAACTGTCCATCAGTGGAACAATGTGAAACTGTTGCCAGGTGTGTGAGTCAAATTCATGTGTATTCTCATAATACAAACAAAACATTGTAAAAATAAAATCAGTGCTCCACAGTGTAATAAATCTTAACAGGGCCTGTCCACACTGCACCCACATAGGTGTTTTTCCATAATTAGACATCTTCTCAGGACTGTGTAGGCAGGTACATACTGGGCTTGACTGACATTTCCCTCACTCTCCTGTTAGTTCTGTTGCACCTACTAGGGCACGACAACTTATCCCATTATCTTTTTTTTTTTTTTTTTTTGACGTCCCCTAATTTCCAGAAACCACAATAATTAAAAACACCTGTGTGGGTGTGAACGGGGTCTTGAACATGACATTTATTTTCCTTACAGTAATTATTTACTTGTCCATCTGTTTTGTTTTGTTTTTTTGGCTACTTCTTATTTTAATTGTGGATAGCTGTCCTGCAATTGATTTCACACTGACTTACAAGCCATAGCAAGTAGCAGCAAAAGAGCGCTCACAATGCCAAGAAAGCCATATAATAAATAAAACAATTAAAAGGTACTCTCTGTCAACAAAGCTGTTGCAGTGAGATGTAGTATACATGGCATTGGGCCAATGAGGAAGTCTCTGAACAGAGTCTGCCCTGAGGCAAACAACATTTACTGGCTCCAAAAGGGACTTGGCTCCATTCTGACACCTCATACTTATGGCTCTCCCGGCAGTGCCAAAGCATCAGTACAGTAGTCTTGACAGCTGCTGTTCAAACACACCTTGTTGGTGTCATTAAGACGTCTGGGACTGTTATTAATACCATGCTAAGAGGAGTAGATGGATTGTTGAAGTTAGTGAGGCACTGAGCTTGGCGGGGTGGGATGTCTCCACTGATTGATTGACTGACTACTCGCTGGCTGTTACAGCTCGGAGGGGTTTTTCCTACTTCCACCTAGTAGGACTGGACTCCCACAGCGAGCAGAGTAGCAGTCACTGTGAGAACTTGATGTTGAAGTGACTGGAGTAGGACTGAGTCACCGGTGGCGAAGCTTTAATCCAAATTTAACAGCCGGAGGAATTCCCTGACTGTTGTACTGCAGCATGGGGACTGACAGTACATGATGACAAAGAACGAATAATCACTACAATTAGTAGCTGATTGAAGTTAAGTGCTCAAGTTTTGGATAAAAAGGCACTGTATTTAGATTTGTTACAGGTCCCAATACTGAACTGCTGGGACATGCATTCACGCACACATACTAAATCACAGTGGCCTGTGTAAATAAACACCAGATAGTTTGGTTAGTCTGCAAGTTGGCCTGGTAGAAGACAATTGCTAATCAATTTACAAAGACACTCATGCTACTTTCCAATACAACCCCAATTCCAAAAAAAGTTGTGAGACAGAACTGAAACAGAATGTGATAGTTTTAATTCCTATGGACATAAACTCAATTGAAAACAGTACAAAGACAATATATTCAATGTTTGACCTCATCAACTCCATTGACTTTTAAAGAGCAACACGTTTCAAACAAGTTGGGACAGGAGCAACAAAAGACTGAGAGTTGTGGACTGATCCAAAAACACCTGTTTGGATCAGTCCACAGGTAAACAGCTTCATTGGTAATAGGTGATAGTATCATGATTAGGTATGAAAGGTTCATCAGAGTCGTTCACAAGCAAGGATGGAGAGAGGTTCAACACTAGGATTGTATAGAGATGACTATATGAGCTCAGGAACACTTTGTGAAACCATTGTTGGTAAACACAGTTCATTTGCAAATGAATGCATTCAGTTTCTATTGGTGTTTTACACAGCATCCCAACTTTTTTGGAATCAAGGTTTTTAGTGTTTAAGGGTAGTGTTTCTTGAATTTCTACAACAGAGGAGGCAAATACAAAGTTAGCAACACCCAGGCTGAAAAATACAGAAATTTTCCTTCCAGGGCAACACACACTGTATATATGAATGTGTGTATGACAAAAAAAACTGCTTTTGGTTCAGTCTTGCAAATCTTTAAATAAGTCTACATAAAAAACAAAAACCTGCACTGACACAGAACTTATACCCTCCAATGTAGGGCGCGCGTGTTGTTTGGAAATCAAAAACAAGAAACTGCTGAGATGTGACCTAAATTTATTTTCAGCTTTAATTTGCAAAGCTAATTTTAGATTTTAACACTATAAAAAGTGCGGCTGACTGCTTATTATCGCCAGTGTTCACTGTGGTGATTTTATCTTTTAATAAAGATCAAATAGAATAGAGTCACAGTTTGTGAGTCAGGTTCATTTTGGGATACAGTGGTGTTGCAGGGAAACCCTGAACTTCCCCATGAGCTTTTGCCTGAGAGCCACTTGACACTGAAGATGCATCTGAGGCCTAAATACAGATGTTTGGATTCAAGATAAAATTCACATGGGTTTAACTCTGTATCACAGTCACTTGTTTAATGTCAGATTTTCAAACAGTAAATCATTTCTTTCACTCCTTTTTCAAACCAACAAAGAAGACCGCTGCTGCCTGCTGCTTGTCTGTTTACTGTAAGCGCTTTCTCTCCACAGCTGTGCTATTGTAACAGACAGATCAGTATTCCAGCTACATTTTGATAACTTATGTAACTTTGCAAACTCTCAGTCCGGTCTTGAGCAAAACAAGAACAAACTGTAATAAGCCTCTAGCAACTGGAGACTTTTTCTCTTTAGTCACGTCCCTTTGCTTGTAAACAGCTCCTCTTTACTTAGGGAGATCAATACGATCATGATGATGCCAATGTTGACATCTGTGTGTGGCATAATATGAGAAATCCACAAAACAGTCATCAGAATATGTAAATCTATGCTGCTCAGCATGATGTTGTTGCAGACAGCGAGTGTTCACTGTTATGTATCTATCTCATGCAAGTTTCAAGTAAGTTGATCACAGCTTCGCTTAAGTCAGTGGAAACAGTGGCTCTCTGGAAGGGACTAAGATCAATATACGTCAGGGTTCAGTTTAGGTCATAGTAGTGAAGTGAAGTATAAATAAGTTAAAGCTAGTAGACTAAGTCATGCATAAACAACAGTTTCTTGAGGAAAACATCAAATGTAATTTAAAATCAGCTGATGTGAGTAGCATGTTATCAAATATGCCTTCAGTGTAGTTGACTACATATTTTCACAGTTGCATATTAGCCTGATTTCTATGGACAGTAATGACAAACAACATCAAGAGTGCTTTTCCCAGAGCTAATCCCAAAGGGGACTGAACAAATCCCTTTGCATCTTGCCACTGGCATCAAAGCTAGAGAGAGTAACACTGCACATCAAAGCCTGAAACGGCTCGAGAAAAAAAAAAAAAAAATCATCACCAGCTGACAAGCTGAGCACCTTAAAAATTGCCTCGAAAAATAAAATCCACCTCATTCCTTTTTACTGTTTCTGGTCCAACCATAACAAACAATCAAATGCTCACTTGCTGTGAGCTGCTTTGTCCAACCTTAAAATGTCACATCCAATTCAGCAGACACTCAATAGTGTCCTGACTCGCGCTAAGTACTGCTGAACTGTTGCTATTATTTGGCAGCTATTTTTGTGGCAGCAGTCGATCCTGCGGGCAGAACATGCAGCTTGTAGACTGCTGCAGCGGCGTCTAATCGCGTGCCCCAAACCAGGTCGGCCAGAGCGTTAGAGAGTGGGCTGCAGCTCGCCCACTTAGATCCCCACAGATCCTCCATCCTCTAATATAAAGTGCTGCTTTAACTGGGAGAAAGAACAGGAAACTTTTTGTGCTGCACAAGCTTCGCTGCTGTGCAGGATCTTTGTGCATTTCTGATATGTTCTCAATGAAGGAATACACAGCTGAGTCATTTATGCACATTGGTGTGTATAATTTTACATGATGGTACATTTTAATACATACAAATGTTGGTAGTAGCAGGATGATCCAGCCTCAGCAGCAGGCCTAACACGGTCGCTCCGTCACTCTGTCACACCTTCTGTTTGTTTGTGCTCTGCTTATCTCTCACTCTTTTTTCTGTCCCTCTGTCTGTCTCTCCATCTTAACGAGGACCGGATGAGTGCTTGGATTGAAAAAGCCCTGTTTTGTGAAAATTCAACGTGGCCCCAGGCTGTTGTTTTTCATAATTAAGTACTGGAGCAACAATCTGGCTACAAACAAAGCCCACAGCAGACAGGGATGCTCACATTCCCGGGCTGTTCCAAAAATTATTCCTCATTTTCATGACCATACTGTACAGGTCAGAACACACTGACCACATACAGTGTTCTCAAAGGCTTTTAAGCAAGTGGAGGCACTCAAGAGCATTAAGAGCATTTAAACCTGTTCTGAACATGTAAGACAGCAAAACAACACCCCCCCACCCCCCCACTTTCACACGTGAGCAGCTTTGTCTTCTGAACGCTCTGCTGTTATCTCTCTTCTGCTCGTCTATTTCTAAATTTGAAGCAGCATAAAAGCAGAGTCCATCTTTTGCCGTTTCTGTGTAATTGCATCATTTGGCAAGTGGTACAGTTATTTCAAGCCCTTGGATATCTCTCTGTACACAATGCAGAGGCTCAGGGGGACAAAAATGTGAAGATTTCATAGGATAGGAAAAAGAGACAGGAGCGGGGTGAGGAAAATATCGCAGCTCGTACATGGACACATCTATATTCTGCATGTGGGTCAGCATATAAATTCATTCAAATGTGACGTTTTCAGACAAAGGTCAGGCGAACAAAACATGGTTTTACCCTTTAAAACACCGTATTAATCAAGATTTATGAATCCTGTGGTATGTTCCACAGGCTGATTTGAAGATTAAACCTCAACATGTGAGGATAGATTTGTGCAAACCATCTTAAATATATAGAGTCTGATAGAGTCAAATTCTTGTATGTGAAAACCAACTTGGCAATAAAAACAGATTCTAATTCAAATTGCATGAGTGTATACACTGCATGCATGCAATATCTACATATATGAAGCAGATAAGAATTTCTCAGAGTGTTTTAACTGCACATTTAAAGGCTAAAATCGAACCCACAGTCTCACCTCGATTTTGGTAAACAG
Organism: Centropyge bicolor; assembly: GCA_037975185.1. NCBI lineage: Eukaryota > Metazoa > Chordata > Actinopteri > Pomacanthidae > Centropyge > Centropyge bicolor. The sequence continues at coordinate 2,342,658 of JBBMOC010000023.1, read as the reverse complement.
GAGACGGACAAAACAAACTTTCCCCTCCCGAACACCTCTCGCCTGGCGATAGCAGGATGGGATGCACTGCACTGTCACCCAGTTTCCATGGTAACCTGTTGCTATGGAAACAGGCCCTGGAAGAGACTCGGGAGTCGGGCGGGGGAGGTTTTGTTGGGGAGGCAGAGGGAGGTGAGGATAGAGAAGGGAGAGATGCAAAGGAAAAAAAAAACAGGGGGAGAGGAAAGAGAAAACATGAGGAAGATGATAGAAAGTAATGTGGAGTACTACCAACTCGTCTGCCACCATAACTTCAGTGCATGTTCCACTCTGAACATCTCCGGACCAGGCTGGTTTATTGCTGCATTAAGTGCAGGGTGTTTTTTTTGGGGGGGATTCAACTGTTTGATAATGAACATGAACCCACAAAAGGAGGAGAAAGAGGAAGCTGCCTCATTGACATTCATCTCACACGTCTGTTGGCCGTGTACAGCAAAAATTACATAACCACTGTGATGGCTGACGGCTGGCACTACAGCCAAACACAGAGTTACAGACTCTTTCTGCATGTTTTCCTCTGCCTATCTTTGTGAGAACAAGGAACATTTTGACCCCTCCTCTTTTGTTAATGAGGATGTATGAGTGCTGAGTGCCAAGGTGAGACTGAAGATGAGTTTACGTATTGGTTAAGCATTCGTTTTAAGCATGTGCTGATTGTTTAAGGTCAACAGAAATCTACAAAAATGAGAGTCCTCTTAAGAAAAGGACAGGAGGTGTGTGTGCTTGCAAGCACGGTTTGATGTGTGAATCAAGTGTCAGTTTACTGTAGGAGGTTGCATAAATCACCTTTCAAGATAACAGCCAATGGTCAGCTAACACACACACACACACAAATAACATGAGTAAGAGAGGAAAGTGGCAAACAGCTTAATTTGTTTGTTACTGAGAAAATAACAAGGAGGCAGCGCTGGCAGGTAAATCCAAGCCTAACACTCATTTGCAGATGTCCGCATAAAAGGCTGTTTCCAAGAAATTACAGAGCGAGCCGCGTTTGGGCAACATTTGATTTCCCGTAACGTCTTCTTGCGTACACACCACCACCCCCCTCCCTCATCTCCATCTAGCTCTCTAATCTTTCCCTGGCTGAAGTTGGACTTGAGCCTGCTGGGTTAGTCTATTCAACTGCTGTCACATAGAGAGCCTTGGAGCATGTTGTGTACTACAGTCAGTGACAGACAATATGGGCAGCGACTGGCAGGGAGCACCGTAGCACAGATGGATGCACACACACACATACACACACACGCACATTCAGATGCACACTTATTCACACAGTCTGAGGCTTATTCACTCGATCGCTCTGACAAACTGCACCAGAGAGTTCAGGACTTTCTACACTATGGCTGTTACCCACACACAAGCGTGTGAAATATAAACAAAGCTGATAGCAAAGATGAGCAAACAGGAAGTGAATTGTTGACTTTATGCACATAAAGAGAAGGCATGCATGTTTCATCATGACATAAATACTAATCTGATTGGAAAGCAACAATGATGTAAGGCATTTCCTTTAAAGTAATATATCCCATTGAAATTAGTAAATCTTATTTGTCTCAAGTTACTTGGTCCAAATTCTAGAGGTCTTGATTTAGAACTAATAGGTTGATAAGCTTAAAATACTCATGTTAAAGTTACACTGTGAGATTGTCCTGAAGTTGATGTGATGTGATTTGAGAGGTTGTTTCATTATAGAAGAATCAACACTCAGGTGATTCTGTTGAATTACAAAAACTAGAAATTAAAAAGACAACTTTTTACTTTAATTGGCTACAGGGGATACGATATATCACTGCTGCTGACGTTTGTCATTTTAACTGGCAAAAGCAACTTCCAGCTTCAGCTAAAAATGAGAAACCCACTAGCATGGCCTGAATGTTTTCCATGTTGCTCACTGCTATAAAGAAGAACAAGGAGATGAAATGAATGAGGGATTTGTTTGCATCAGAGCGAATCTGAGGATTTGGCCAACTGGGAACCAGATCTAAAATGAAACTGACTATTGAAACCCAATCCCATCCACAAAAGTACAAAAATAAAAACAGTCCCAAAGATGAACAATTTACAGTTTGAATGAGTTCTGTTCTTATATTTCACAATGGCATGTTTCAGTCACATCTTAGAATGAAGATGCACATTTCACCAGACTGGAAATACATGTTTTATATCATAACATCTCACAGCACAACTGACAGGAGGAAAGAAACAGAGTTTAAACAGGTAGCAAAAAAGAGATATGAGCTGAACGGGGAGAACATCTGACGGACAAACCAAGCGAGGAAGAGAAATGAGACAAACTGTGCTTTCAGGCATTACTGTTTTCTGTGGAGGGTTTGCAATGACTTCAGTCTGACGATACTGAAGAAGGCGATTTAATTAACTGATTGGGAGTATTACACAACTCCACTTCTGTTCAATGAACAAAACCACAACTACCCCCTGAAATAGCATCCAGAATCTGAGTAATGCCAAACACCTCTGTGAACTGTTTGTAGCAAACTGGCATGTCTATATCTACATGTATCCATATAGTATGTAAGCTTATCCTGATGTTCCATAATTGTGATGTGACAGTGTAAATTTACATTTTGCTTATCTATATCTACAGTCCACAGATGCCAATTATTTTGAAGGAAAAGGTTCTCTTGAAAAACCTGCAATAAAGCTGTAAAAGTGATTTAATGGAGGTACGAGTCAGTCATCTATAAGAGGAGACAGTCAGAACATGAAGTAACATTTAGAGTTAATCAGGCCTTGAAACACAATAGGTCATTTGAAACATGCAATTTAACATTTAAAACCCAGCTACATTTCATACCAAATACAGTCATAGCACATTTTTTCCGCTAAGATTTGTTCTAATGACTATTTTGGGTAATGGCAGACATTGGGACATTTCTTGGACTAGATTTACATATTTCTTCATCGCTTCACTATGTTGGCACACAGCAACCATAACAGCATTTTTCACATATACAATAATGTGTGTGTGTGTGTGTGTTTGTGTGTGACGTGCAGTGTCTGCCAAAAGCCTGCTGACAGCCGCTGGCAGCTGCTGCGTTGCGGATGCATAAGTCACTGTCACAGTGTCATGCTTCTTCCAGCATGGGAGGTGTTAAATAAATGTATAATTATCTGGAGGTTGTCAAGAAGCAGAAATGAAACGGAAAGACGAGTTCCCCAGATCTGACTTCTTTTCAGTGCAACAGAAATGTGAGGACATACAGCAAAGACATACTGTCTAAACATCTGGAGCTGTGACACTGGAGGGCACATCTGTGTCGCGTGTTCATTTATGTCTGTGGGTGTGTGTGTGTCATTGTGCATATTGTTTGTATGTATGTGTATGTCTTTAGCAGCAGTGTCCAGCTGTTCACCAGTGGCCTCCCTGCACATCTGGCCACGTGCTTTGGCCTGGAGCTGAGAGGGTTATCTACCATACAGCACTGATGAGGGGGATGGGAGAGAGAGAAGAAAGAGGAGGAGATAAGATTAAAGACGAAGGGGAGGTGGCAGAAGGCTTGAGAAGATGAAAAGATGATGGATTTAGCTTCATAAAATGAGATGAAAATAAGCAGATATTCAATGAGACACCTGGGGATGAGCTGTGTTTGAGAGAGACGAGAAAAGAAGTTGAATACACTTATGCCTCTCTGCTTCCTGTAGTCTGGTAATTTTCCTTTTATTCCAACAAACTTGAGAATCTAGTCATTAAGGATGTGGTGAAATGAGAAGATGAGTTGAAAAACCATCATCTTAAAGCTCTTATCAGTATTTAGAGGGTCAGGGTTAAGTTCAAACTATTGGGGACAGAAGATAAGAAATCACACTGTCTCCGTGAGCTCTGTCCACACACACTGGTGACAGAAAAACACAGCGCCCTGTCTGGCCTACATACAGAAAAGGTGAAAAAAAGATGAGCATGCGTGACATTTGGACTCAACTTTCCATTATCACTTCTGCTACACATTTGTTGGGAGCAGCACAAACTCTTCCAGGTATCAAAGCAGACATGCACAAACACGTAAGTTCCTCATGCTCTTGAGCAAATTGTACAGTCTTAGGGTGTGTATACATTCACAGTCAATCTGTTGAGCTGTAGATGATTCATTAGAAGAAAACATACTATATTGTTATTATTCAACCAGAATGAAATAAATGGCAATTACAGCCTGAACAGAGCTTAAAGCTGCAATAGTGATGATTTTTTTGGCCACTTGGACACATGCTGTGAACACAACACTGACATATAATTTATCACCTTTTAAGATGACATGATGAGCTTGTTAGTTTTGTTGTCACCTGGTGAATGTCAGACCAACATTCAGTCACTTTTAGCTCTGTTTTATGTCTCTATCTATTCCTAAGGAAAATATATAAATTAGCTTCGACATGCTCTGCCATGTTCACCAGCTTGTTGCCAACCATTTCTGACTACTTAGTAATCCTGTAGCCTTCTTCCACTCGAAAATGTGTTGGGCTTATTTTGACTTCACTTGGATGTTTAAGTTTCACTGTGCAGAAAAATGTGTGTCTTAAAACATATCTTTAAAGATCTGTGATTCTAGTGAATACATAGTCTTCAAGTGTGTAAGATGCAGACCTTTACTGGGGGGAGGGAAAAAATGGCATTGAGTTAAATTGTGGGAGGCGCAGGTTTCACACGTTTGGCGCTTGATCTACATTAGGACTAAAAGTCAATATATGTTGGTCTCTGCTGCCTCAGTGTTGACCATTGTTTATATGTCTCTAGTATTGGTCTCACTTTTTCTCTTTCACTTCATGATACATGCTGTATTAAACTGTTGGAGTACTCCTGAAACCCTCAAGCAGAATGAATCAAAATTAATTCCACAACCACACAAAAACCCACAGGGAAGGTTATTTATCGTGTATGTTGAGAAAAGCAACACACTTGTATGACTAATAATGAGAGCGTACAGGAGCTTTCTCCAAGGTCTCTTTATTCTAATTCAGTAAAAGCAGAATCAAAAGGACTCCACAGCTGACAATTGATGAGTTACATGACCTGTTTGTACCTGGAGGAAACAGGTCTATTTCTAGCGAGAGGGTCAAGCCTCAAGAGTCCAAATCAGCGCCCTCTTCCCTGCTTCAACCGACGCTTTAAAGCGGCAAATAGCTGTTACCTTAGCTGTCTGCTCTGGTCCATTAGCTCAAAAGAGAGGAGGTCATTTTGGTCACTTGAGATGGAACCAGCATTATGTTGCATGGACCTCTGCCAGCGGAGAAAAATCTGTTTCATGTGAGTCTTGTGTGTGTCCGCTGTGGGAATGGATTGCGGGAAGACAGAGGATCACAAGGCTCAGGAATCGACCTGGGCCAGCTTTTGGTTGACAGCAAAAGGAAAAAAAAAAAAAAATCGAGTGCAGCAGAGGAGAGAAAGTAACCCAACTGCAGGCTTGATTGATTTGCAATGTGGAAGAAGGCTGTTTTCACACTTGGCTGGGTCTTATCTATCCAGAAACACCTCAAACACACGCACTTGTTCGCTCCTGCTAACACATGCATGAACACATGCCAGTGCACAGACAAACAAACAAACAGAGGATTTCTCAATCATCATAACGTCAGATATGCAAACATACGTACAATGAAAAAAAAACTGCCGGCCCAGTTATATAAGAGTTTGGGGTAATATCACTTTCATAAACTGGCCTGTATGTTTGCATTAGTTGACTTGATTTTTTTTAATGCATGACGACACATTCTCCATAATATGTAATTAGAGAAAAGCATGATGGGGGTTTGAACTGGAGGAAATGCAGGAGGGACCCAATCTCCTAAACTCTCCTCAACTGGAATGATGAACTTTCAGCAGGAGAACGAATCAGTGAGAGATCTACACGAAGCGTTTCCTCTTTTTCCTCCCTCCCTCCTCTCTGACTTCGAAAGGCCTTAATTAGAGAAAAGTGTCTGTATCGATTCTGCTGCATTCTAACACGCGATGATCGAAGAACAAAAGAGAGGAAAGATGTGGACGAAGACAGAGAGGGAGAGGGAGAGTGCATCCTATCGAAGAAGCTTCTAGACACCACAGCCAACCGAGGAACGGTGCACCCTGAACGAAAAATAAAACATAACAAATTTAAAGCAGTGTGGGCAGTTAGGCAAGCGCCAACTGTAAAACAGAAAAAGAAATGTAAACAGAAATGTGTGCGGCTTTCTGTGATTGCACAGACACTCATTTGTGCATGTTTACAGTATCTGTGCCACTGTTTTTAACGCTTGTTAAACTCAAGGATAATGATGAAGGAACACTGTGGAAGTGTCAAACAATCATCGCCTTTACTTAATTGCCCCTGGTCTTTCGGTTTCTGCAGGATATGAAACTAAAGGCATGACAACAGCAAATATGGGTAGGGGTGGACAAAATAATAATCTGCTGTAATAGCACTGCAATATTTGGGAAGGGTATGGTGTTAAAATGTTGCTACAGTTTGAGAGAAATAAGCTGATTTTAGGGATGCACATTATTGGATTATATTTGATATCCGATTTAGCCAATGTTTTCCAACTCATTTTGGTCAATATATTGAGATGCACAAGTTTCAGTTACTTCAAAAAAACTCCACAACACAGATGTACTTGCGTCATGTGTGCAGTATTATAGCGTCATCTTTTTGTCCTGTCATATTAGTGGATATCAATGACATGCCGATTAGTGTGCATCCCTAGCATATTTGTTTTCATGTTTAGCGTCTGATGAGAAGATCAATACCACACTCATATCTGTCCGTGAATAATAAGGCTAAAGCAGTCAGTTAACGACTGGACGTGGGGGGGAGGGGGGCTGAGCCAAACTGTCTAAAGGAAGTGGTTCACGTTTTGAGCAGAGTAACTATAAAGACACCTAATGGATAAATAAACATGTAGTGGTAGTAAGAATGCAAACTCAATTAACGCTACCGAATAGAAACGAAAACAGAGACTAAGCCTTAAAATTCCAGCTTGAGTATGTGCTGTGTGGAAAAAAAACAGGCTGTAACAATATCTACCTTTATAGAATGAAAAGTGTACGACATTCAGTTAAAGAATTTGTATGACGTACGGTGATGATGAAGGTGTACTTGAACTCATCTGACAGGGCTGTGGGGTTGCGTCTGACTAAAAAGCTTGGGGACTGAACAGTGATGAGGTGTGATAGACAAATCAACCTCTCATGCACAGTCACACACACACACTCCTGGGAGATTTGTATAGTCTACTAATCTTCTTCAAGGGGTGTACTCCACTCCTCTTGACTGTTGCCTGCATCGATTTTCCACACATCCACTCCAAGTATGGATTTTCCCCTCGTTTTACTCATAACCAGGTTGTTTTTTTTACCTCATGTCACCTGGATGAACAAACAAATGCACAGAAAAATGAGCTGACAGTAAGAACACTATAATACACGATCGTTTATTTCCAAGTGTATGGGTTTGTATTTTCAGGTTTTTCCGACCACACCTCTGCTGAGCTACATTTCCTCTCTCCCTCATTATCCTCCGTCCTGTCCCTTGTCTCTAGTCTTCCTCATCCCTCTCTCCTGTTTTCTCTTCTTCCAATTAATGATCTTCCTCCTTTAGGCATCCGTTGTTTCCATAGGAACAGTCGATACCAGTCGCCTAGGCAACGGTGAGCTGGGCAGGACGTGTATGTGTGTGTGTGTGTGTGTGCACATGTCGCATGTTTACTTGGTTTGGGCTCGCCCCCCCTTGCAGTACTGCAGGTATGCTCTTATGTGTTTTTATGACTCTGTCAGATGCAAAGTTTTTTTTACTTTGTGTGCTTAAAACGCATTTAATTTCACATTATGGTGATATATCGTTTAAAAGATATTTGACCGGTGTGAGTGTGCGCAAGCAGCTTCCTCACTTTCCTCTTCATTTCTGCTACAGTGCGGATCATTCTGTTGGTGTCTAATTCTCCTGCATCGCTTGTCTTTTTGAACTTTATCCATCAGTATTATGCACATACTGTATTTAACATCATGTTCTAAATGTCTCTCTCTCTGATTATTACACACACACACACACACACACACACACACACACACACACACACACACACACTAGTATTTATCTCAATCCTGTAGGTCTTGTCATATCATCTGTGCACTGGATTGCAGTATTACTGCAGGAAAACACACACACTTTTCAGAACACGTACTATATAATCTGTAGATTGAGATCTGAGATTATAATCTACTGGGACTGCCTCTTTACTGGTGGACATGCATTATTTATGTTATGGGGACATAAATCCGTTTACACAGTCATATTGTGGGAACCCGCTGTCCTCATGGGGAAAAAATGCAAGTCCTCATAAGGTAAATCATTACATTTTGAGTCAACTCTGAGGAGATGGAAACACAGCTCTGTGTGTGTGTGTGTGTGTGTGTGTGTGTGTGTGTGTGTGTGTGTGTGTGTGTGTGTGTGTGTGTGTGCGGGCGCAAAATGTGCATGAATTCATCAAGTGTGCTTTAAACCATGCAGGCACATTTGTGAGATTTAACAATGACTCATGTTTAACTTGCATCTGCCAACCCATGTCAGCGCATTACAGAACACGATATACCCATGTGGACAGTCTCGTAAACTTGAAACGGTCTTTGTGCGTGTTGTGTATGTGTGTGACAGAGAGAGAGAGAGAGAGGGGGGGAGGGAGAATATAAAAGGGAACAGAGGGATTGTGTCTGGCTCCCGGGGCTTCCCTATTCACAGCTGGGACAAACCTAAACGCTGGATTAACAAAAGTATCCACAGATAGAAAGAGTGAGCACAAGGTGAACGGTGCAGAGAAAGGACTTAGGTTGAAATTGGGACAGAAGTCAAAAGTGAATATGTAGAAAATCTGTACAAAGAGAAGAAAGTAAATGAGGAAACAGTTTTATTGACTGTGATGACTTGCAACAAATATATCCAATGATCCTGAGACCACATGGGCATCTATGTTTGTCTCATTAATCCATTTTTTCCCCTACAGAGCAATAGGAAAAAAAACATGCTTCATATGCTTTTTTATGCTTTTTAAAAATCATTTCACACAAGCCAAACATAAAAGGACAAGCAGAGTGACAGAAGCTAATTTCACCTCTTGAAGTACATCAACATACTGAGATATTAAATATCCATATATGCTAAATATGGCATAGAAGAAAGACATTGCACAGCACATGTACATGTTGTTTTGGTGGTGATGTTGGTGCATGTTTGTGTGCGTGGAGCAGGCCATCTGCCAATGTGAGCGGTGAGTGTACTGTATGTATGACTGAACACGTGCAAAGAGTCATGCCTGACCAGCGTGAAAATCTCTGGAGAGCCAGGAGGCTTCAACTCAGCAGTCCATCAACTGACACACACACACACACACAAGCCACGCACACATACAGTATAAAAAACGTAAACTACACAAGTAAGGACTCATGTAGACGCAGATGTGTAAATATATAGATGTTTAGCACACCCACATTGAAGCGCATGGACAGAAAAGCACTGCAAAAATAAATAAAGAATTTTTTAAAAAGATGCTCTGCAAGCATACAAAAATGTACTCGCACACTCCGTCTTTGATCCCATCCTCACATCTCTACACATGCGCAAAGAGAATTGCAATCACCCACGCTCCCTCTCCCTCACGTGTGCTCCACTGCTCTACTTTCCCTCTGCTGGAGCCGGAGAGGAGAGGGTTCATCGGGCCAGCCCCCTCACACACATACACACGCACACACACATACACACACACAGGGAATGCATGCACAGCAATAAACACACATACACATGCAAGCTAACAGGTATGCAAACTCAAGAGTACAAACACACACAAGCAGGCACGAACACACATCTACAAATCTGCAGTTTGGGATATGCACACACAAATTCAGCAGCATGTGTGTGCGTAAAAGGATGTGGAAGGGGAGGCCTCACGAGGCTTGTAAATAAACACAAACACACAAGTAGTGATGTGAAAAATATACTTTAGCTGCTCTCACACATTAATTCTGTTTTAAAGTTTACTCACTGATGCCATTAGTTTGGCTGCTGGGACTAACAACTTCTATTGACCAAATGTTTCCCAGTTCTCCATACAGAAAGTGCTCTCCCAGTCCTGGGGTACTATGCTCCCAGGGTCATGGTTAGGATTGCAATCCAACACAACAGGAGGAATAATGTGTGAAAACAAAATATTGAACTGCAGAACTTATGTCTCTGAGGACATAGATAGGCTCCCTTACAGAGTCCAAATCAAATTGTTTGTACTAAGACAGAAGTGGAGAGACAGACGCCATTAAAGTCCTTTAAAACTCTGACTTTTGCATCAGTATTTGCACTATTTCTGAGTCATAACTAGCATTATAGGAACTCTAGAAATTAGATCATGATTATCCTGCAAATTGAAATAAGAATATAAAGACATAAAATATTATTAGGAATCACAAATTTGCAGTGTAAGACTTTGAAAACACCTGCAACACAGTATTATAGTATATAACTACAACTTAACCAATAAATCAGCATGGCCATTATTATCGGGTAATTTTATCTCATCGTTGATATGATGATATCACCGAATGCATTGGCTGCTGAGCAACGTTACAGGACAAATGTGTCTGAGGCATTTTTTTTAGAAACAGTGTGACTTATATATAGCACTGATACGTTTATCAATTGTAACTGTTCAAGTCATAATTCTAATCAGTTGAAATGTGATTTCTGGGAAATTCCAAGGCAATCTCAGTGTCATTAGGTCCAAGTCCATTTGTTGTCCCCCTGTGACAGTTTGCTTATTCTGTGTGACCTGCTTTCATCACAATGACGGAGGTGGTGTTTTTAGACAAATTAAATTTTGGGATTAAACTAGCTGAATTTGGTATTTGGCATGTGCTGCTCAGACCTTCAAATGTGCAAAAAGCTGAGGATCAGAGGACCTTTTGTGATGAAGAATCCGAACTTCATGATCCTACTTTATGCAGCAAAATAAATATATGCAAGCATAAAAGTCACATGACTATATATTTACATGCATGCTAAAATCTGAATTAGGCAGAAAGTCCAAACTCCAGTCTGTGTTAACAATGTCAGAAATTAAGCGGAAGCCTACGAATTGCACTTCATTTTCCAGTCTCTATTTAAGCTTCACCTTTTACAGGAACATGGAACAGAGTGAGACAGAAAGGCGAGAGTGTGAAAAGCGAGAGGAGAGACAATAAAGTGGATTGCTGTAATCCACTTTATCCTGGCACAAAGGGTTCAAACAGCAATGAAAACGTGTCGACATCAAGACACAGACAAAGACAGAAAGACAGACACACATTTGCATACACACAGTGTTTTGTATTACTTGATCACTACAAGAAGATATTTCACAAAACGAGGAGAAATTAAAGCTTATGTGTGTGTGCATGACTGTTATGCCACCTGTGTGTGTGCTGTGTTTGTGTGTCCTAAGATGAATGTTCCCCCGGGGCCGTCTTCCCGGCAGGCGTCCAAGCTTCCCGGTAATGGAGCAGAGGAGAACTCGCCACAGCAGGAGCCAGGGACAACCAATCAATGTCAATGAATGTCTCAGGATGATGTCATGACATGAGCCTCTCCACCGTGATGGGTGGATCGGTACATAGTCTTGTGTTTTCCAATACATTAGTCCAGTGGAGGTGGGGACTCCATCTCCACACGTTAATTATTCACAGTCTCGGTGAAGAGAACAGAAACGAAGACACACCTTTTCTAGGGCATGATGTAAAAAGCTGAAGCGATGCTCTAATGAGATGGTTGAAATTACACTATTAGATCCTTGAAGTTCTTCAAATGAATGAAGGTGCATATAGACTGTGTGATAAAAGCAACCCAACAAGATTCTTGGGTGTCTTGGTCACAAGCTATGTCGGTCATAAATGTTGTACAACAACAAACTTTAAGGACGTAAGAACGTCTTTAAGGAGGAAAAAAAAAAGCCATGGAAAAGTGGGATGAAATGAAATGCCAATTATTACTATTTTGTAGCCGTAGCATTACATTAGATTGCCAATGTGTGTCGTAATAACAGATAGTGGGATTTTGACCCTAAAGTTCATAATTCATGAATAGTTTGGATTTACAAACAACAAACAACAAAATTAAAAATTGTCAAAATAATGTAAGTTAGATACAAATGTTTAAAAAGGTCTATTGCTGTACCTCAATAAGATTTTATTTATATGCATTCAAATGTTTTATTTATGTTATAATTCATTCTTTAATTTAACTTAAAGAAGTCTTAAAGTGCCAGCTGGTTGCTCTCATTGTACTTCTACCTAACGGAAATTTTTGTATGACTTTTTTTGTGTGTTACTCATAAAGCAAATGGAATCATTAATATTAGTGGTAACACTCGATTGTTTCATGCTATGATGAGTCAAAATGTCTTCCAGGAGAAAACACTTTTATTTCCGCCACATTGTTATTTCAGGGGAGCTTTAGTGGCAGCACATGTTGACACACCAAGTCGCCTCCTGTAAGCAAAGACCAAAGTGCATGATTTAAAGCCGGATTACCAGCCTGAACTGGTTTCCACAAATGTTTATCAATGCAGGTCACCATGGACAGTCAGCAGTCGTTTTCTCTCGTAGTGTGAAAGATCAAATTTCTTACCAACAAATTGACACTTAATCAAACTTTTGATGGTCCTCTGGTTTTCTGAAACCCTTTAAACATCCACTTGCAGTCTTCAAAACACCGAAAGAAATTGTAGTTTCCAAAAGTCTCCATATCTAAGATAAATTTAGGAACAAGTGGTCTGCACAAAACGCCCACAATTCTCCTCGTTCCAAAGTTGTGAATTAAAGTGTATCCTTCATCTGTTGCACACAACAATGACTTGGCTTCAATTGAGGTTATCTCATTCATAGACTGACACTATGCAGAATTGCCAAACTTGCAAACATGGATCAAATTCAAGACCTTGAATCAATCATTAACAATCTCCACAAACGAGTCCAGGGACGCGGTTCTTTAGCTGACTCTGCACATTGACCGGTCCAGAGCATGGATGAGACAAGAGAACATCTCCACATACATCAAACAAATATCATGTGAAAGCAAAGATTTATATTTACGTCTTTAAACAGCGCTGAAAACCACTTTTTTCAGGGGACTAAAAACTAGCTCTCACCTCTTTGAACAAGCCCAAGGACTAGTCTTTACCTCTTTAAACAGGACTAAAGGTTAGCAATTAAAAGTGTTAGTCTGAGATGATATCCAACGAAAGAGTCTCTATAGCAACAGTAAGAGTGATTCACAGAGCATGTGAAATAAATTTCACACCTCGGTGCGCCACGCCTCGACTGCGAGAATCACTTTTTGTGTGTATGTGTGCATGTTAGCAGCAAAAAATAAAGCTGTATTTGTTGTTACACCTATTGTACCATGAAGCGGTGAGTGTGTTCTTGATAGAGAGCGACTGTGTGAGGATGTTTTTAGTTCTGATTTCTGGTGTATTTCATCTGTCGCTATCTTATACTGAAACATTTATTTGCATGGTTTGTTATCATGGCATTCAATGCTGACTCTCAAAGCAGATTTTAGATTAAAGTGTGCTCCATTCTTTTCCCTCCTCACCTTCCTTCTCCCTCTCCTTTGCTACCTTCTTCCCATCAGTCTCACACTGGCGCACTGCTCATTAGCTTTCTGTCAGTCTCGGTTTCTGTCTCCTGCTCCTTCTCTTTCTTCCCCCCTTCTTTTTCTCTTTCTCCTGTGCTGTCATGCAGTTTCCCTCTTTCCCATCTTTCTCCCTTTCCACTTCATCCCTCCTTAGTTGTGTGTGAATTCAGCAAAAGATTCTTCAGGGATCCCTGTTCAGCACTCGGGCCATTTTCCTCCTTCTACCTTCTTTCTTTCCTTCTCGCCTTTCTTATCTCTCTCCATCTGTCCCTGTTTTGTGACAATGTTTTCTGTAAGAAATTAAAGTAGGCTATGAACCCACCTCCCACATTCCAGCAAAACACACACATACACACATGCACATAAGCTGGAATCGTGACTGCTGCACCCGTTCAAGCCACAGTGAGAGAGCAGAAATATACCAGTGCAGAGGACTATCGACTTCTCTGTGATTACACACACACACGCACGCTCATATCAGTATTTGCACACATAAATATGCACAACGCTCGGAGTGCAGAGGAAAGACAACATGAACGCAATCTCACATCGCCGTCTTCACACTGCCCTGAGCATAGAGCAGGTGAGAGAAACGAAAGTGGAAATGAGGGGAAAAATGGAGTGAGAGGCAGAAGTGAGAAGAAGAGATGGCGCGAAGGGAAGCAGGTGACGACGAGTGAGAAGATCTCGACTCTCTCTTACTGTAAAGGCTCTGAAACAGGGCTGCCTCGTGAGTTCAGCTTCACTTCCTTTGAAGGGAAGTCAAATCTTCCCATCTGTCCCCCAAACACACTCCCTGATCCTTCTTTAATACTTCCTTCTGCTAGAGGAAAACACTCAGGACACTGTCTACTTTTTTGATGCATATGTGTGTGTGTGTGTGTGTGTGTGCTGCTATTGTCAGACGCTGTTCTTAAAAACTTGGCCCACATACAGCACAGTATATGCCTTTGTTTACTCCCAGAGTCAAGCTTGTCCCCGGTTAAGCTCGTAGCATTAAAACCCGAGTTCATATGGGGTGATCAAAACATCCAGTCCCATAACATTTTTCAGATCACCTTCTCTCAGGGACGGCCATTTGTTGGAATGAACCAGACAAGAAATGCATGAAATCCATCGTGCAAATCCCTTTATTTCAAATGAACATTGATTGTACTTGATGACTGCACCGACCTGCTGTCACCTTTTTAAAACAATCAAGTTCAAATGAGAATGAATGAGAATGTTATTTGTCCTGCAACTGACTACAAAGCACAAAACTGCAAGGCTCTGGGATGTCCCACCACTTGGAAGAGTAAGTGTAGTACTGATGGCACAGCAAGATTAAGAAAAGCAAAGAAGGAAACGCGAAAATCATCTGCAGTTCAGTGAGGTAGCCGTCACGTACAGGTACATGTAGGCAGTGTGTCCTGGTCATCACACTCAAAGCGTGAGAGTGGGCAGCCCTGGAGTTAGGTGTACATTCAGTGAGAACTCACTCGGGCCTGACAAATGTATTGAATGCATTTCAATCCTCATTTGAAATTCTTTAAATATTTTAAGTCATGTATTGCTTACATACATGTTTGCTTGCGTGCAGTTTTCTTCCTTGCCTTTGTTTGAGTTACTATATTTCTGTCAGCGTTACTTCAACCAGATGTTGATCAGAGTGAAACCAGCAGCAGGATGTGAAAACTGCATGTGTTGTCAAAACTGTAATCATTTTCTGTTGATTTTTTTCAGCACTAATTCACTACATGACTCAATGCCAAATCCAAATCATCAGCAAAAACACTAAGCTGGTGACATTTTCAGTGGAATATTCAACTGAAAAGCACCATAATATTTTCATTTATGTACAGTATAATTCTAAGAAATTTGCATTAACATTTGTTGCCCTTTGTCCTCTCTACCTGCTTCCATTAAAATGATTCACACAATCTGACATTTCCCACTGTTGCATTTACTGTAATTATATATTCAGTCTGTGTATTAAGCCTAAATTATACCTGTCATTACAAAGTAAACTTTGAATCATAACTCATTTAGCAGTGCTCCAAATGCTGCAGTGAGTAAATTGCAAGTAATTCTTCCTCATTCAGAGCTTGGGAGTCACCTACTTCAGTTGATGCCAGTGTTCTCTTGTCTAAGTGTGTCAAGGTCAAGCATGGCTAATGGCCAAAACATTGTCATTGTCACATTGACACAGTGGTGGTTGGTGCTGCAGCCAGCAGCTGAAGGGCACTCGACGTCATGTAAGTCAACTGATGGACTGTGGAGTGGAAATGAAAAGTGCCACTATTACCGATTTCCACTGTCAGAGACTTTCAAATAAACCCTTATTGTGGCAATCAAATCATCATACAGTAGGCGTGTAAAGACTCTTGTGGCTTGTGCAATAATACTGACAGGTAGAGGACAGATCAGGACATTTGGACCATTCTGCAGTTTATATTTCAAGTTGTCTTATTGTTATGTGTATCACTACCATGCCATGCCTGCTGTAGTACAGAAATGAATCAGACTATGGAGGTTGTTGAATCTTCCATATTAGGGGCTAAACTTTTTGTATTTAATCTGAGATACTGTTTAGAAGAACCACTACATGTCTGGAGGACATCGTAATAGATCTGTACAATGGCTTAAAACAGACAGGGGCAGTGGGAGGCACTGCTTCGGCAAATAAAAGGTGTTTAACCACTTATTCTCATCTATAGACACTGGAATCTGAACAAATTGGGTCAAATTAACTGCAGGATCTTGGGTCTTGTTTTCTTAGAGTAAGAACTGGCTCACGCCCATAAATCTAAACCAAATCACAGACCTGAATCTGAATGGGCCCGAGAGCTAATGGGCTTGTTTAAGATATTCACAGGCCCTTTTTAGGTCAGTCGCATTTACAATTTTTTAGACAAATGGAGGCCTAATGCAGCTTTGTTTACAGCAACACTTCACAGGCATGGTGGTAACACAGGCCTGTATGTTCAATATGTTTTGTTTGTTCATTTCTTTTAATTCATTTAAAACCAGAGTAAAGGCTAAGGTTAATACTCACTACATATAAATGTATATTCTGTGTTGCACTATGACAGCCGACATGAACTTGACAGGTTATCCACACACAATAACAGCGATATTGTGATAGTGAATATATGTGGTCATTTGTTTCAGTACGCAAACACAAAAATGCAGAACAGAACAGAGACACAAGTGCGCTTATGCTAAAAATTCAGTAAGCATGTTTTGGGAAATAGGAATCAATTTTGGGAAGAACTTTCAATAAAACTGCAGATCTCAATTTAGGGAACATTCAACCTTTCACAGATTTTTGATGATACCTCTGTTAGTGCATTGTGAATGAAACAGGCAGTCTGAGGGGACACTTCCCACGGTGTCTTCTCTTGCACCATGATGGCGTCCAGTGTAGCCTTTTCAAGGACGACATCGAAGGACGCATCAGGAAAGGACAGCTGGCGAACGTCCATCTCATGCCAGGTCATACCCGGGCAGTTGCTGTACCTGGCACTCATTGTACTGATGCACACTGAGGAGTAGTCTATGTTGGTGATGGAGTGGTAGCCGGCGCTGTACATGTCGCCACTCATACTGCTGTTTCCACAACCTTAAGGAAAAGAAAGAGAGAGAGGGAAAACTGAGACATGCCAATAAGGCCTTGAAAAGAGGAATGTTGTTAGTATACAACATGTGATGAAAGAGCGAGTTCCTGTCATGACAACAAAGACTGCTACCACTGCCGCTCCTGTGATTGATGAGCATGCAGAGATGGAAACCTCCCACTCCACAGGACCATATGGGGCTCACATAAAGTGTGTTCTCGGAGGGGGGAAGACCATGGCACAAATCTGTCACAAGCAACAAGGTTTCAACTTGTAGCTTGTCAGTGGGTGACAGACGGCTGAAAAGCCAAGGAGGGAAACAAAAGAAAAGTTAAAAAGATAGCCTCTCATGTGGCAAGACGAGATGAAAATAATCTACTGAATGCAGCATCTCACCTTTTGGATGAGATGACTCATAGATGGTGAGGAGGAGGAGGAGTGGGAGGAGAAGACAGGCAAAAGAAAAAAGGAGAAGGATGAAGTGGAGGTGGACATGGGGGAGTCATATACACTATCTTGATGCACATATATTGTTTTAGTGGAGGTGAAGTTCATGTGTGTTAGCTTTGGAAATGGTTCCATTATCTTGTACTTATTGAAGTTGTGCACATCCGTGTTAAAGGGTATCTGGAAGGGGGGGAGAGAGTGTTATGGGTGGGGCTGTTCTTCCGGCAGCACGTTTGCATTGACACCTCCGTTGCAAATGTGTGGCTGGCGCTTGTTATCACCTTACTGCTTCGACTAATTACCAGCCTCCGAATGCTCCATGTGTGCACGAGAGTGTGCGCAACCGATTCATTTAGCAGCCTCACACACCAAGCAACACATTTCTAACCTATTTAGGTGTGTGTGCACGCGGTGCATGTAGAAACCTTATGTTGCGCACTCATAGTAGGCATTCATTCACACCTATAGACATACATGAACGTCGGAAAGGCAGCCAAAGTGAGAGAGGAAATATGAAAACAGAATTGAAGTGACAAGGAGAGAAGCGACACCAGGCATAGATCATTAAAAGATTGTACAGCAAGAGAAACCTATGCCAAGTACACCCTTAGTTGCTTGTGCATGTAAATGTTGTTTGTGTGTGTGTGTGTGTGTGTAAGACATCAGAGGGCTGGAGTCGTGCAGTCCCCTGATGGCTCTCCCCGTGACGTTGGCTTCAAAACAAGAGAGGAAATATGTCAGCGCTGCTTGTCACACTCAAATAGTTGAACGCTTTCTTTATGGATGGCTGGAATATGAGAGAATACGCCAGGGTTGAATTGCACNCACACACACACACACACACACACACACACACACACAAGGGATCGGACAGGGTGTACTGCATTTATGTCAGGCCGTGTGCGTGAGGATCCTCGAGTGTATCACGTGTGGTTATGTGATAAAGGTTTATTCAGGATACCAGTCCAGGTCAGTCTGGAGCCAGGGTTCTGTTTTTCCTCCAGCTGGAAGCGAGGAAGCTAAAACCTCCTGATAGCAAGAGAGCGCATCCTAACTGGATTATCCAGAGAGGCAGAGAGGGAGACTAAAGTTAGAGGTGTCATATCACCTCGTTCTGCTGGCTGTGTGAGTCTGTGTGTGTGTGTGTGTGTGTGTGTGTGTGTGTGATGGAAAATTTGAGTCCTGGTCTTAAAAAGCATCATACCACTCATAACAAATCGGCAAAAACAAACTGCGGTGAACATCCGTCATCCACTCGTGACACGTGTAAACTGTTTGTTAGTTCAAGCGTTGTGTTCGTCATGTTTGCCTCTATGTGTCTATTTATACAAGAAATTCTGCACAAACAAGTTTTTTTTCAATATTAAGTTCCTTCCTGCAGACTCAGAGATGCTTGGCCCAACAGTGGTATCCAGTTGCATGACTGACCTGACAAACACTTTGATATTCAAGGAAAAGCTTGACATATGCCTCTCACCGCTGCAGAGATACACCACCACCAGGAAAGGAAACCTCTTAGGTAAGCCACTGGAATAACACAGCATTCTTCTGCTGCTTGTGAACGCTTGGCTCACCAAGACAAAGGGCCACACAACAAGTGTTTTTCGACACAGTTAAAACACAATTTCTCCACCAAACTGACGGGTCAAGCCGGTTCGTCATCCAATCCAAAACGTCAATAACATAAAAAGATGAAAATAGAAGTGAGGGTATTGCAAAGAGCAGAACTCCAATAAGACAAGGAGTTTTAACAGTGTAATGGACACCTGCTGATATCTCTGTTATTTTCCACAAGGAATAACCCCATTCAACACTTTGCTCCAGTAAATCATTGAGCTGGGTGTCTAAATGGGCGCTCACCTCATTTATAGCACAAGCATATAGGATAGTGTTACAGGACAGAGTGCACTGGTCGATGTAAACTGTGTTTGCGTAAGTTTGTTTTCCTATCTAGACCCCGCTGCTCCATCATAATATCTGCATTTGTATTAATACTTTGTTCAAAAGTGGGTGCAAAATTACATAAATGCATCCTAACTTGGAGCCAATCCTCACACCAAAAACGCCAGCTTAGTTTTAAGCTTCCTTTTTGGTCATTTCATTAATTGACAGTGAAGCTCCTTGACTCTTACTCAACATGAACCGTTGGAGATTTAACCTTTGAGCTATCAGATGACCTCCCTCCATATAAACCATCCATCTATGGTCAGGAGGGGTGGTGGGTGGGGAACCCCTGCGAGTGAGCCAGCGGTGTGAAATATCAAAGCTGCTATCTCTGAGGTGAGACGAGCGCAGCAGTGGAAACTCCATGATGTCAGAGGCATGCAGGGTATTCATTCACATCCCAGATCGGTTTAGACACATTAAGGATGGCGGGCTGTGGCCAACGCTGATGAAAGGTGATGTTCACATGTGCTCTGGCAACAACACTGAGCCCCCCCGCCACCACCCGCGCACCCTGCAGGCTCTGGGCTAGCCCTGAGGTAAACTGATGCCACGGTGACGCTTCACAAAGTTCAGCTGCAACTACTGTAAATGTCAACATATGAAAAGAGCCCAAGTGGAGGGTTTGTTTTTGTGTGTGATTGTCTTGTGTGCATGAACATTAATCACGTGGCTGGTGTATGTATTGCCTGGGTTTGTGTCTCAAATGAAACATTTAGTAAGATTACTTATTTTAAAACTGGATATGGAGAAGCAGTTTCCATTATGCATGCAGATGCGAGGCTAATGTTGGTGCAGTTTTGTGCACAATGTGTGACTAAGTTTGACTGCAACTGGTCGTGTCAGGTTATAAGAAGCCTGCACGTGTTTGTTTGTGTGTGTGTGTGTGTGCACCATGACGGTGATGATAGCAGACAGTGTCACACTGGGCCTTGTTTTAACCAATTATCTCTTGTTATCTTGCCTCCAAGTTAAAGTCCATGGTTATCTGATTAATCAAGCATTAACGCTTATATGACAAGCATTTGTTGACATTTACATGCAATCACAGATACACACAAATGCACATAGACGTGCCTATAATTTACTTGTCCTATATGGAGTCTTACAGCTGGATTATAGCTGAAAAAAGTTGTTTGAATGACTATGCATCCGACCATCAGGCAAAAGTACACAAGTATATAAAGAAAGCATGGAGATAACATTCTGACAGTTTCACCTTGAAGTCATTCCTAGTGTTGCACTCCTTTGTGCACACCAACATTTAGAGAAGAATTTTAAAAAAAAGAGCTCGAGAATTGGACATGTTTGGTGTTGGAAGCTGAGTTTCCAATTAAAAATGCACAATTTTCAGTAGCTTTTCTGACTGAAACGGCCTCACAGCTTGTTTGGGCCTCACACTGAGACCGAGGCGTGAGAGAGAAGAAGATTCAGGGAAGGAAGGAGGGGAGGGGAGGTGAGAGGTGGAAAGAATAGGAGGAAGATAAGACACCAGAGGAGAGAGGAGACACAAGGAGTAATAAAAATTAAGGAACAGTGGGGATGAAAGACACGTCATGGGGGAGAAGGAAAGCAAAAGAGGTCGAAGAGGGATCTTTTCTGTCACTAAAGAAATGTGACAGAAAAAAGAATTAGGTGTTGACAAACTACTAATGCAAGACAAGGATGCAGAGGAGGAAGAGGACGAGTGAAGGATGTACACCAAATCCTCTCTCCTCATCCCAGTTGCTTTAAATCAAATACAACACCAGCTAGCATCCATTCATGTTGACGAAGGGATATGTGAATACACAAATGGCCCTGTGATTCAGTGTGCATGTGTTTCGCTATGCACAAGCTGATCTGAACACAGCCTCATTCATGCATCTACACCAGATACAGATATTTCTTTATTTCTATGGTTTTCGAGCAGTTTCAGATGCTCCAGCAAAGTTGCATCAGCAGCGAGGCCAGATGAAATTCTCTCAAAAGCTCGGCTCTTCCGGCGAGTTACTCCTCACAAGCCTCTTCTTCCTTCCACTCACAAGAGCAACCTCAGTTACGTAACTGGGTATACGAGATAATTAGTGACTGAATAATTAAGCGTGTGCCCAGGGATGGACTGGGAAGGAGAAATGGCCCTGGACTTTTTGACTCTGACCCGACCCAACAAACTGACCCCACCGCCCCCACCACCCACACAACCCACACCATGCTTCATGTAAACAAGATTGCTGAACAACATTTGTAATATTAACTTCAGTAAAATAGATATAAAATGGATGCCAGATGGAACGCATGGTTGTAAATGGCTAGAAGGAGCACACATTGGCAAAGGCACTGGCTTCCTGTCTCTGGCTAAACATTAGTATAAGAGTAATATATTAATTATATAATGTAAGTGTATTCATGTTAGCAGCAAGAAATATACAACAAAATAATGTTTGTATAGGTTTTGTTCCTTCATTAAATCCTCGTGCATGAAAAATAATCTACAATGGTGGTTACTTTCTAATTTGTTAATGCTTAATACTCACTTGTCAGTAATTATAACCATTCACGCATAACAATGAGTTCAACATTTCAAATGTTTACTGTAGCAAGTCAACATTGTTTTTAATGTCCCGCCCCATCCAGGTTATTGATCAGTTCACCAAAAGTGACAGTGACATGCTGCTTCAGATGGCCAGTCCATCATTGTCTCACATCTGATATAAGCTACTTTGGTAAGCTGCTGCCAACCTGGCCCACAGAGCGGGATTTCTCCTGGTGCTCCTGATGGCCAGTCTGAATATGTGTGTGCCCGTGACAGTGTGACTGATGGACTGTGAGTGTATAAGTGATGGAGGACTTTTGGAAGGACTCCATTGTATGAATCTGCCTCTCTGCTGTGGCATGGAGCCTAAAGCGTCTCTCAGATCCAAAACACCAACAGGCAACAGGAACGGCGGCTTAGTAAATGGCAACGAGAGGAGAGAGCCATCTTTTCTCTCTTTTTAGCCAGAACTAACAGTTATTGAAAGCCACCCACATCCCTCTTTATATTACTATTTATGCCTTGTTACCTTCCCTGCCAGATCTCATACAATACCACGAGTCAAGCATTTGCTGCACATAAAATTTCGTGAAAAATGGAAGCCTGAGTGCTTTTACACTCCGCTCAAAGAAAAACACTCAACTGTGGAAGCTGCAGCACTACTGCATTTAAAGCCTCTCT
The DNA here is from genome assembly GCA_037975185.1 of Centropyge bicolor. Classification (NCBI taxonomy): domain Eukaryota; kingdom Metazoa; phylum Chordata; class Actinopteri; family Pomacanthidae; genus Centropyge; species Centropyge bicolor. The sequence continues at coordinate 2,319,799 of JBBMOC010000023.1, read as the reverse complement.
GTCCTTAGTGGGGTCAAACAAGAGCCGACAAAAACTGTGTGGTGGGACATGAACGTCTGGAGATCAAGAACAATGGATAGAGCACTAACATGAAGGGTGGGCAGCTGTCAGACGAAGTGGGCGAGATGAGGGCATCTGGGGTGACTAAGAGTGGGAGTCACAGAGAGACAGACAGTCAGACAGAGAGTGTGTGGTAAAGAGCCCAAATAATGCAATTTGATCTACCTTTCCTGGATAACTAAAGAGCAATTGGTTACACGCACACACATACACACACTCAAGCACGTGCGCACACACACACACACACAATCAGGTGTGCAGGTCAGGTCCTGGTAGAGGATGGCCTGTTATACTTCCAGAAACAACAACAACAATAAACAATTCTTCCTTAAAATAAATAATTTTACAATGAAGTGGGTATGATGACAATTAGCCATCTATACAACACGTCTCGTCGCTATTGTGTCCACCTCTCTCCCTCCCAGTGTCAATCCCACTGAAGCAGCTTCAGAAAACATTAGATCCGTCAACACCCCACGCAGCAAACACGATCATCATCACATCATGACAATCCTTTGTCACAAACACAGATAGGGGACAAGTGAAATTCACATGAACATCATTCTTCCAAAAGATATTCCTTCATTTGATGATGGTGGCTCCAGGTGTCCAATATGCTCTGGTCAGGGCAAATACCATAACTTGTGATACACATCATTTTCAAACTCATCAAGCATCTCAATCACCCTTCATAGAGTTGCAAAGTTTGGCACAGAAGACGGCAAATGGTACCTATATATGTGAACTCAAAATGTGTAATCTTTATTTTCTTTTAAGTAAATTTTCTTTTTACTTAGTAGAATTTTTAACCAAAACACACTATGGGAGTTGTAGAGTTCTTTACTTATGCTTTTATGTACACAGGCTTGTAATCTTTTTATATAAGAACCAGATATTTTCAAACAAAGTTAATCATCGTTTGTACTAATGATTCACCCAGGAGAGCTTCATGCCTCTCAAAGCCTTGAAAGTGCTCCAGCTTGCTGTCACTTAACATGGCTTAGTTGGAAAAATAAATGGGACATTTTGCATCTCCGAGCTCTGTGCATGGAAGCCTCTGCATTTAATATCCTTCTCCATTTATTGATGCAGGTTTTTCCTTGAATGTGTCTCCGGCCTGTATGTCTGTAGCTTAATTACAGTTTCTTGCCACAGTTTGGCTGAACAACAAACCTCCAACACATTACCAAGGTAAGTGACATCTTTCACTGCATCACACCTGTCATATTGACAGTCACATCACAGGATCTGATCACAGTTGCTCACAATAGGCTACAGCACAAGTATCCAACCATATGATAAATATGGATTAGTTTAAATGACCAGAGTCTTATTGCTGCAGTGAAAATATCCATATTATCACAGCTTTAGTAAGGTCATATGACCTACATGAATTACAGTGAACTGGAGAAGCTCATCCACGTCTGTTTGCTTGCACAGTTGTGTTAACAGCTGTGTCTGTCAACAGCTTTCCCCTCTCACTCCCCTTGATATTCATTATAGCCACGCTGAGTCAGATGCAGAGGTACCAATATTTATTTTTCCATCAAGCTATTCTAGCAAGAAAGTGTGTGTCTGTGCGTGTGTGTAACCACATATAGTACTGTTTGTTCTCTGTGACTGGCAGTGTTTTAATCTGTCAGTCACTCAGTGGTGTAGCAGAGAGGAAGGTCGTGATTCAGCAAGAAATTGTGAGTGTGTAAAAAAGGAGGAGAAAAAAAAGGACTCACACATGATATGTAGATAAAGTTGTTTTTTTTCCACTCCCCTAATGTCCCACACTAACACACTGTATGAAGCTATAAGATGTGACATGCACAGAGACATAACTGTCAGTGTCAGGTACTTCCTCGTAACTGCATGCAATGAATATTCAGACTGGCTCAGCAGGAAAATGCTGCATAGTATAACAGTGCAGATTAGGCAAAGTCACAGAGATAAAGTCTGTGAAATAAGACTTGGAAGGTACAGAGACAAGCTGACAACGATTCTTCAAAGATTTCATGAGAATTTGCACAAGATAGATGTTACAATGACATTTCACTGCCTGAAAAAGTTTATTTTTCAGCCTTTTCTTCTAAATTGGTGTGTGAGGTAAGATTTAAATGAGGCCAAAACTTAGAAAAATCTCAGTGTCCCTGTGAGTGTAATGTTGGTGGAGAGTCTGACACATGCTGCGAAGAAGAACACAAATACACAAATGAACACACATGCACAGACACACACACACGCGTTGTTGTGTCGAGGTGGGATGAGAAAGTAACAGCAGTATAGGCATTTTCAATTAGCCACCTACCAAGACCACGTCTGTGACAAAATGAAATGGCCGAAACAGCACAGGTATTCTCAAGTTTTAAAACACACACACACTCACTGTGAGCACTCCATTCCCTACCCTTACACCACAAACACACACACAAAATCACTTAGCACACACATGCACACAGAGGCTCAAACTTGACTGGTTAATTTTCTGCCTGGTTGGCAGGCGAGTTTGTCAGTTCAAGGTGCCTGCATCTATATGTAAATGGCTCTATTGCCTGACCTTGGAGTGATTATGCAGTATGGATCAGGTTTTACAGATGAGGGCCGGCCCAGTGTGGGAGCTTTATGGCTGACCAAGCATATTGATCCCTGCAGGAAATAACATGTCTCTCGGCAGTGTCATTGTGTCATAGACTAATCTGAATCAGAGGTCTGAATCAGGCGTACTGATAGATATTCACGCCATTGTGACAGCAGCTCACTGAAACACTGAGTCATTAATAGTTTGCATAGTGCAGAATGACCATTATAATTAAATGGCTTTGTCAGCTGATCACCATATACAGGTATGTTTATTTTCATTATTATTTCACCTTATTATTTATTCTCTTATTTTATAATTACACAAGCCTCATCTCCCTGTTGCTCCTTTTGAACAGGAAAACACACAGTCAACCCTTGGTCTTTTAAAAGGTCAAAATGATACACATCTTTGGTCTAGTAAAGAGTAAAGACACCAGCATGCAGAGAGCATAAAAAACAGACAAAAGCCAAGAGTTTAATTTTGTAGTTTGGCCAGTCGTGCAATTTACTGCCACAGCTGAAAAATAATTTGCCAGCTGACAGCTGTGATCAGAGCAGTCAAGCTTGTAACTTGTAAGTAAGTAAACAATAAGAGATTCATTCAAATAAAAATGATTTAAACAAGTGAATATATCAATGGAACTCTTGCAATTTCAACATTGCACTAATGAAATCCTGATTTTAGTTTAAAACAATGTTGTTGTGCTGTAACATGGTCAAATTAATGTTAATGATCAACTTTATGTTAGGAAGCAAAGATTGTTAGTAAGCTCTAGCAGGACTCACAGCTCTATGTCAAAATTGTGATTTCGTAGCTCAATAAGTGCCAAAAATGAGGCGAGCCATAAACTCAAATTCCAACTTTATTTTGTCCTTTCAGACATGGGTCATATGACGGTCATATACCAAACACCAAACTTCAATAAGGATGGCAGTTTCCTTCAGTGAGCACATTAGCATTTAGCGGTGGAAAACATTTTATGTTAAAATCTGAATTGCCAACTCCATTAAGCGCCACCTTCCTCGTTTATATAGCGTGGCAGTGCATAAACTAAGTTGTAAAATGACCTCTGATTGATAGACTATTAACATCTGTGCCAGCATGCTAAATGGCTAAACCTGCTGGTTCCCTCCATATTAAAATGCTGCAGGTGTTGACAATTTATGATGCAGCATAAAAAAAAATTGTAATGTTTATCATAATGATCATCTGCGTACACCAGGTGGAACTTGCACTTCAGGATACAAAGTGTGCACATTCCACATTGGCCTACATTTAAGTTGGAAAAAAAAAAGTTGTGTCAGTCTGACCGTGCTTCCAACAGATGCTCTAAAATAGTCACTGTGGTTCGTACTGACATGATAGTGTAGTCTGCAGTCTGTTTTTGGGCCGCCAGTGAGCAGCTGCCAGCAGTGAAGTTGCTAATGAAGAGTGAGTCAGCCTCTGAGACAGGCTGGTGGATGAAGATGGTGATTAATGCTGTATGCTTCATCCTCTCTTCTGGTCTGCTGCTACATATATACCGATGCCTCACCAGTACTCTTCATCGTTTCATGACAGACACACACTCCATCCAGTCCATCCAGCTGCTTGTCTGATACGTTCTATGGAACCCGTTTTCTTTGCTTTGGTTCTGTCTTCATTTCTTTCAGTCGTCTGCATAAGTCATTGCATTAGAGGATGGGTAAAGGAAGGTCATCCTGCAAGCATCTGCTGCCGTACTGACTGAGAACTGGACCAGCACAGACTGTACAACATGAGATACACAAATCAAAACACACACGATAGTCTGTTCGCACTGACTCATGACCATTTCCTGTTTGGCAGGAACTGGGTGTTCTTTGTCCATGAGAAAAGCAAGAAACAAGAAGTGGAGGAGGTGAGAAGGAGGACAGGAGGAGAAGTCAGATGGTCTGTTACTGTGTGTGTGTGCTCCTTATAAAACAGGGCTGCAAATAACAATTATTTTCATTATCAATTAATCTGCCTATTATGTTTACATTTTCAGTCAATAAAATGAATAAACGAATGAATGAATAAAAAATGATTTCGATCAAACTATTGACTGATTGTTGCAGCTCTACTTTAAACACCATCCGATCTCCACTCTTGGAAATAACAAAGTCTGAACTTTCACTGGTGCCTCTTGCAACTGCTCAAGTCAGACTAACACTGATGTCAGTCACTCAGCCAAGAGGAAGTACTTATATGGTCCTAGGAGCAGGAACCACAAGAGGAGCTGTGATTGTCACTGTAGTGATATCTGTGTTGCTCTGAGGCTACCTGCAGAGCGAGGAGGTGCTGCTGAAACTCTCAACAGCTCTTCTTACCAGGCTGCAGGAGATTGAGAGGGAGGTATGAATGACATTCAATTTGGTGGAAACGGGAGGGATGTGAATGGCTGGGGCTATGAATGGTGCTACGAGTGGAGGAATTTAGTGGGTGGGGTAGGGAGTGAAAGGAAAGAGATGCGGAAGAAGAGCAGGCTGAGATAGATGAGTGTGAAAAGGAGCAATTGGCAAGTGCAACGATAAAGAGGGGAGAAGTGGAAGCTGGAAATGAGCGGGTGGTATGACGTATTCAGAGTCTTTCTCTAACTCTCTCTCCTGCCTTCTCTATTAGGCATCTCTGCTGCAGCGTCGACTCCAACTGCATACTTGATGAGAGAGCCAGCACAGGTCCCAAGTCTCAGCACACACACACACACACTCCGTTTGATAAGGCAGTGCCAGGCTAAGCGCTGAGTCTGGCACCAATCCTGAACCCTCTGCTACCACCGCCTGACTCAATCTCTCTCTCACACACACTCATTGACACACACACACACACACATTCACACACCAGAGACAGCAGGTTACAAGAGGGGTTCCACTGTTTTCAGCACTGTTTTCCAACTATGAAATAGTTTTTTACTGAGGATAAATTGAAGAAAAGAAACAGACCGTAATCACTAAAACACAAAAAAACAAACTTATATATAGTGCGTGTATGAGCACATACATACAAGATATATATGGACAAGTAAACAGAAGTGATGAAACAACAGACATACAAACAAACATACATACATGTATTAAAGCATACATACTGTATATATAGCATGTAGCTGGTCTGATACAGACAGCATTGTTCAGTTGCAGAGCCAGTTCTGGGCATGGCATTGTACGCCACCTATAGGCAAGGAAGGTAACTGAAGCACTATCTAGACATGCAGCTGGTCTTACATCTTGAATTGCCAGTCAACAGGTAGCAGCTCTGTGAGGTTTAACTTAAGGCACAGTGGTGCTTTGAGCTAAATGCTAACATCAACACGTCCACAATGACAATGTGAACATAGCAATGTTTGGTGGGTATAATATTTACATGTTCATAATGTAAGTTTTGCATGTTATTATGTATTTGCTGAGATATAGCTGAGACTGTTAATTTTTTTTAATTATTATTATAATTTTGTAAGTATTTGGTCATAAACCAAAGTGTTGGACAAATCAAAATGTCACCAAAATCAGTGTCATCATCCTCCTGGGACCATGAATGTGTGCTCAAAATTTCAAGGCAAGGAATCAAACAGTGGTTGAGATGTTTCAGTCTGGACTCAAGTGGAGGGAAAAAAGGAATAATACTTTTAATTATTTCATCCTTTATCTGCCTTTGTAACTTTTTACTAAATTACAAATACAAGTCTCAACTGGCACTAAAAGCTACACAGGGAAGACACTGACCATTGTCAGACACAGAGCAGAGTCTGTAGATTAAACAGCTTTACTTCATAATAACCAATATATAGTCGTTTCTTCACATAACAGCAGCCCCTTCCCTCTTGTCCCACCCTGCCCTCACTGAAGGGTAATATAAACACAACAAACACTCCCAAACAACATATAGTACGCATGAGCAAACACAGACAAAATGCAGATGAAGATTAAAATCAGCTGAACAGCTTTGGCATAAATTGTCTCTTTGCAGTCATATTGTCATTCATGGGGCAAAGACTGGCCAAGGGGTGTCTAGCAGTCAATGACAATCAAATTTAAGGCTGAATAGTAAACTGAGCCAACAAGTGTGTTCAGACAATGATGTCATGCTGCTGTGTCCCCGTGAGGAGGTTAACACCACAGAGAGACTTCTGATGACACGGGACCTCATTTCCTGGCCCAGGAGGCTGATCTATGACAGACTTGCCCAGCGACTGTCTCAGATTAAGGTTTAGACGGCTGGGGGTAGAATTACAGTGTATCCTCAAAGGAATGTTGGCCTCTTTATGTGATGTATAAAAAACAACAACAAAAAGCTGAGAAAATTATTAACTTTGTGGAATACATAGCATACATCATCTATTTGAATGAGATCCAAAATGGAAGTTTAACGTTCAAGTGAGCCAAAGCAGTTTCCAAGAGTACAGCATGTCCAACTCTGTTCCCTTTAGGGCTAAATGGTGTCACTGTCAACTATTAATACAACACTTTGTACATCATGTATAATTCATGCTTCATTAAAGGGTGACATTGGAGACCAGATCTTGAGGATAGCTGCAATACACAACTCTGATTTCATTTGTGATACGCCACTTCTTCATCAGTGAGAGTGTATATTGTCTCCAATGTGACTTAATCTATCAATCTGGCATTGATCTTCGATGTCTAGAATGAATAATACTCTGGGATTGCCTGCCATTACTTCCTGTGTGATTTTGGCTCCTCAAATAAGCATCTACAGAGGACGGGATGGTAAAAACAGAATCAAATAATATTTTTGGCCCAATAAACAAAGATGATAATATGAGATTTGTTGGATGACTGCTGATGCTTCAGACAGACAAGAGGATTCATTCAGAGATAGTAAATACTGTAAAATAACAAAGTGTAGGATTATATTATAAATTTACAGTACACAATATTACAATATTACACAATTTTACTACAACCAAATTCTCAGAAAATATTCATCCTGCTATCGCAAAGAATATATTTAAGGATACATCTCCCAACTTCTCCTCATATGCATTAGAAATAATATTTTTTTACTAATTATACAGTACAGTACAGGACTGGTGCTACATCACTGACTGTCTGACCGCACTGATCTATCAGTGCTGCCATATTTTCAGTAGAAATTAACTTAACATTTTTAAGACTGATCGTATAAAAAAAGACATGATATTTCTCTAAGTTATTTTACAACAAAATGGACAGCTGAGTTGATCTCATCCACAGCTGTCGCCATTTTTCTATCACTATTTTTCTGACTACATCATGCTGAAGTCGCTGGCTACGTAGGAAAATGACATTTCCATTCTTCATGCTGCTTACTAAGCTCTGATTGATCAGTTGTTTCTATAACTAGGGGAAACAGTCATCTCAACACAAAGCCTATTCGAAACCATGAATGAATCTGAGATGTGTGCCACAGTGTTGGTTAGGAACATATTGCAAGTAGACTCAAAAATCTTCCTAAATATTATGTATTATGTACAAATGTTTGACAGCCAAAGTGGTTGATTCTGAAGGCTGCTAAGTGCCATTAGCCATCATTCTTTTACTCATTACTTAACAGGAGCAACGTGCACGTCCTACAGAGTTTTTCTCCTCTCTTTTTTAAGTCCTTATAGTCATAGAACCGGAGCACCAAATCATCTGGGATCATTACCAAATTCTCTCTCCCCATCAATCTCATTCACTCTGTCTCTCACCCATATCGAGCTATTGCAGGGAAATGCATTAGAAACAAGATTAAGACCTCAAAAAAATGACCCGAATGGGACGAGAGAGAGGCAGAGATCGAGAGGGGACAGTTCTCAGAAAGATGGGAGAATATAATGCTTGGCAAGGGTAAAGTCTGCTGCCAAAAAGTAGTTACATCATCACAGGTCAGCGAGGCAAAGTGTAATCATGATAGAGATGAGATGATGTGGGGATGAGAGAGGGAGGAGGGAAAAAAAGAGGGAGGAGAGGACAGGCAGACCAGATGTCAGCTCCTGAAGATGAAAATGAGCTAGACGGGCAGCAAAGCTTACAAAAACACGCCTCATGATGGGGGGAAAGAGAATAATTTGAATGCCTAAGAAAGAAAATGAAACAAAAGTAAGTAAATCCAGCGCACATACCCACAAAACCTGCACTTAAACACAAAGAACAGATCAGCTGAGGCCAAAAAATAAAGACCCAGACTGTCGTGTCAAGCGTCAATTGCTCAGACAGACGAGAACATCAGGCTTCTCGGCAGATCAGCAGGGCTTCTTCTTCTCCTCCCCCATCCCCTCTTCCTTTACTTCCACCATTCCTCCCTACACCTCTCTCTAATGTATATTATGTAACCTAAGCTACAGACTCCAGAGGAGAGGATTGCTGCCAGATGAGAAGCAAAAAGACTGTGTGCAAAAGGTGGAGACAGAAAGACAGATACATGTAGACAGGCATAGAAACAGACCTGAACACAGCATGCACAGGAGGAAGAAAGAGACAGAGATGTGAGGCATGAGAGCAGTTGCCATGAGTCGTGAGGAGCCTCTTAAAAAGAAAAAAAAAGGAGGCAGCGGCAGAGAGTGAAAAGGAGAAAGAGACAGAGTCAAAAAGCAGTTTAAGGAAAAGAACTGTGAGGAAGCAGGAATGGGAGACATACAAAGCAAAATAACACAGACTGTCAAACTGTCAGAAAAGAAATGGGAGGAGGACAGGGAATAAAAGATGAATGAGGAAAACAAAAACATTTAAAAGAGAGATAATGTGGTCGATGTGTCAATGTTTTATAATGTAGCTGTACAGTAAAAAACCACAGAGACTCTCAGATCCTCTTGTCATCAAACAGTCATGGACCCGAGCAATCATCAGCTTTCACGCAGCTTCATAAGAGGCATACTGTGACAGGAACCACATTTATCATCCAAGCATAATGCACAGCACAGCAGGCAAATGGGACTTGGGGTCTTTAAACTAAGAGCTATGTCTTGTTACAGGGAGTGTGAGAAACCTCATCGGCCAGGACACAAATATGAACACACAGTCAACCCAAAAGACAGGGTGACAGCATGCATCGTAACACACTCTCAGGCAGGTTTGGGTTGATGTGTGATGGGTGACATAGTTATAATGTGTGTGTGTGTGTGTGTGTGTGTGTGTGTGTGTGTGTGTGTGTGTGTGTCGGATTTAATCTGCATGGGAACACGAGGTCTGGAAAGACTCCCAACAGTGGGATTTGCGAAAATCTGCAGCTCAACTCTCTCTTTTCTCCTAATCTTTCTTTCTTCCTGTCTTTCTTTTTACTCTTTTTCATGAACCCAATAACAGGTACATTTGCCATTTTTTTTAAAACCCTGCCCCATTCAGTTGTTGTCCAATCATTGTTTAGCAGCCATAACTAGGCATGGCCTTTCAAGCTTTGGATTCCTCCACATGTTGAAGTGGTGATAATTAACAGCATAAACAGTGGACAGAGCCATCATGTCTGAATAGTGAAGCCAATACAAAAGTGCCTTTAATGTGCATTCTTTAAAGGCCAGCAGGGGGTGAATCTATTGGTTGCAAAAAGCATTTTGTATTACGTTTTGTTCAAGTGATAAATCTGCCACCATTATCACTGTAAACTGCATATGCGCCTTGTCAAAAGAGAAAGCTTGATAGCCAAAGCAAAAGTAACAAAGGTTTTAGCTAAACTAAGACGTAGTGATGCTTTATAAAGTCCTTCATCTCACAGTGGCATCAACATGATGCACTAACAACATACAGCACACGTGACTGTGGTCCGCGGTGACTCTCCCACTCATTAAGATCACACACAGACACAAGAACGCCACCTTCTTATTGCAGCCCAACAGTCAAATTAATGCATAACAATGTGTTTTTAAATAAATATCGTCTTAGGGAGGAGGTCGCCATGGCAACAGGCAGAGGAACTGACTCTGCGATGGTGGTTTGGGTTTTTGTGTCTCGGTACTCTTGCAGACTCCAACCTGATTTAATACTTTAGGGATGGGAGGGATTGTCTTGATTAAGTGTGTTGCATTAAACAGAAGACTGGAGCCAAACCTCATGGGTTTGTTGCTCTCCGTCTCAGCTGACTAACCAAAACTCTTCCTTTCTTTCTCCTTCTTTCATTTGTGTGTGTCTTAAGGGATGGCAGGGGGCATCTCAAGGCCCTGTTCTCAGGTTAAGTGAACAGAGCATGGCAGACCATCTGCTCTCTGATTCCCTGTTCAGGCTAATATAGGCCATGCATACACACAGTTGTTTGTTATGCTCTAATGGCACTAGTTAATCCTAGCACCACTGGACAACATAATCCTCCATCCAAATGTGAGACTCCTCCTCAAAATACCTTTTGCACTCATCACTGCATCATTATCCTTCAGCACTATCCTGCTTAAACTCAGCCACAGTAAAGCATGTAACTTTAAAGGATTGTCAGCAGAGAGCACAGCAGCCCGGCCCTAATGATGTGCTGAAATACCTCTTCCTTCTGTTCGCAGTTTTGTGAGATGGCTGAAATGCAGCAGGAACACACAATAAATGCCACATAAAAGAGAAAGTTCAATGCAATTTGATCATGACAAGCCGTGGAGCCTGTGGGCATCATTCCCTGACCCCTTCGATTATTATGTTCCACTCTAACAGGGAAAAGTCAATACTTCTAGCTCCAGTTAACTTTTATTTATGTGCTGTCTGTCTCTGGCATCTAATTATAGAGGTGAGCCATAAAAACTCTTGTGTATGTGATGCATATGTAATTAGAAGTGTGACTAATGGTTATCCTCCTCCTCAATTTACTGGACAGTCATGATTTCCCAAAGCCTACGTTGACATAATGAAACAGCTTTTATCTGACCAACGGTCAAACCCAAAGATGCTCAGTCTACAAACACAGATGACAAGGAAAAAACAGCAAATATTCACATTTAAAAACTGGAACCAGTGAATTTTTGGCATTGTATGTCAAAATTAAAAAAGCCAAACATTTCTGGAAAACCAATTTAGAAACTAGATAAGCTTACTAATCAGGAATTAGCACTGGTTGATGTTGTCAAATTTAAATACGATATTTGATATTTTGAAACAAACACAAAAGACAATACTGTATGTTTTCTGTTAAAAAATTAATGGTGTGATAATAACACACTGCAAGCCCAGCAGCACAGAGAGCAGAGGAGGGTCAGGCCAGTCGAAGTTAGTGATGTGCAGTGATGGAACTGAGGGGACAGGTGGCTTTCAGCGAGCCAGACTCCGCACTGAGTGGTTTCCACCATTAATCAATTCAATCTCTATCACACACACACATACCTCATTTTGCCCTCCCTGTACGCTTTGTCTCACTGAACGCCCTCATTTGCTTTCTGGCCAGTTCGTCCAAGCACCAGTATCCACAGTAATATATACAGACAATGCAGAGAAGAAGCACTGAGAGCAACTGTCCTCGAGAGAAACTCTATTTGTTTTATAACTACTTTTAATGAATTCTAATCCAGCACGGGTCAAAGGTTGGTGCATAACCGCATTTACATGGATCCTTTTATTTCTCTACTAATAACAGCTCAATCATTACATAATGAATCCTGTAAAATTATTAACTGTCTCATTCTGCATACACATCATTTGTTCAAATTGGGCAAAAATAAATCAATGATTACACTAAATGCTACTTCTAATTACTTCCTATTTTTCTGTTATATTTAACAAATACCTTCCTTATGTAATCACAACCATGTCTGATCTATGATGTCTGTTTGACCTCATGGTGAAATTGAATATATACGTTATATCATGTTGACTCATTAGACTCTGTCAGGCATGCATCAGCACTCACATAAGACCTAACAGGCATTTGCTGACTCACACGTTTGCACCTAACATAGCTTAGACATACAGTACATGCACAACTTGGTCAGGGATTAGATGCGTTTGATTCAACCGCTCTCACATTTCTCTGACTCTGCATATCACTTTGGTGGTGGGAGTTTCTTCTGTATTTATATATTAGGGGTGACATAACCTGTATCAAAATGGAAATCCTGATTCCTACTTTAATGCAACCTCACCATGCAGTATCTGAATACTGGAAAAAAAGAAGGGAGATCCGCTCCAAGTGATCTAATTTCCCTGAGTCCCATCAGCAAATGACAATACTGCCGTTACACCATGTCATGGACTGCACAGGAAGAGAAGCAGAGATGAAAACAAATCCAACATGCATTTGAGAGAAACGCAAGAGTAACAGGGTTGAAAAAAAAAGCCTCAGAGGAACAACAAAATCAGGAACAAAATGAGTCTCAATCAAGAAAACCCTGCTGAGGAGAAATCGTTGCAACACTGCACAGCAACACCACAATTACTCAGTGCACAACCACCTGAAGAGTCAAAATACAATATGAAGAGCTGCGAAGGCCAGAAAAACTCACACAAACATCAGAGAAACAGGAGCCTCAGACGCCTTATACATACAGAGATTACAGAAGTGCTAAGTTTATTAAAAACTGCTTTCCCTGAAGACTGTGAGAGGAAACTAAGTGCTGCTAAGTGGATAAAACTGAGGATTCTCTTTTCATCATCACTTGTCTATGTATGTATGCATGTGTGTGCGTCTCTCAGACAAGGGAGAGTGCAAAGGCAAATGAAGAGTTACATAAGAATATCACGACCGAGCCGAACTAACTCTGTTATGCATGCCATATCTGAAGTGAGAGATAGAGAGATGAAATGACAGCCAGAAAATAAAGCAAAAGATTGAAGACTGGCACTGAGTTGGGCCCACAGCAGACAGACAGAGAATTAGCAACACACAAACAGAGACTCAGGGAGTAAATCTGTCAGTTAAGAAGGCACAAAGACAGACACGCCAAAATGTCAGTAGTTAGTGGATACGTTGATGGATATTTAAGTGCATAACCAGAAGGTAGAGCTGCAAACAGACAGATCTGCAGACACAGGGTGGGAGAGACAGACAGACATGTAGGCTGACATGAAGATGCAGAGGTGGAGGTGCAGGTCTGTTAGTCTGTGCCTGCAGCATTACAAGCAGTATTATGTAAGAGTGCTGGGGACTGCCTCGCACAAAGCCAGCGCTCTCCTAAAAATCCTATTGGACACACACACACATACATACACACACACACACACACAAAACAAAAAAATATCAGTGTATTTAACGACTTAGCTGCAGTAATGGTCTTACAGGGGAGGATGACGAGGGGATTTGGAGACATGTGTGGAAGATACAGCAATGCAAGGTTCTGGTGAAAGATAACAGGCTGACGAGCTGGAAGGAAAGAGACGGAGGCCAAGATTGTGTCGTCATACAGCTGTAATGAATATGGAATTTGAATCATAGTTGTAATTTGTGTTCCATACTAGGTAAAGTACGAATTCTGAGGGGGTTTGACTATGCAGTGGGCTTCACACAAAGAACGCAAACAAAATTCAGTGTACTCAAAAATGTTGGTATGTTGCTAACTTGGCTTGATTGATACTCTTGGCAGAGCAGACATTTTAACTTTTCACATTCAGAAAATTACATGAGTAATCATAACATTGATGATGGCTCCATCCCATAATGTATAAATAAATGTATAAAAACATGTATAAAGTGATTATTTTGGCCAATTAGGAACAGTGATATATTATCACATTTTAAGTTGATATGGTAAATAGCTGTTAGCAAACAGCTCCTTATTTACACTTCCAACAAATACAGAGAAATTGGAGTTTTGTGTTTTGGCCACCTGATGAATCTAAGTCCAATATTCTCTCTTCTTTTAGCTCAGTTTGTGGTCTCACTAAACTGGATTTTTAGCTGACCACCAGTTAGTTAGTATGTGTGTCTGTATGCCATTCTGTGTTGGACTGGTGGCACAAGTACACCTTTTCCCTATTCTAGCCTGCTGCAGTTGGAAATCGGGTTAATGACAGCAATGAGAGCAAAAAAACAAGGTCGAAAACAATGACCTTAAAGATGCTAAAAAGCTCCACAGAGCTGAGGGGAACTGCAGAGTTGGGAGATATTTCCCTGTGGGTTTATTACTACAAGTACCAACAGAGTCACGTGATTCATTAACGTAAACATTGTGCTTTAAATAGCAGCTTTAAGCATATGGGAAAACTATTTTATGTCTCCTTGTGGAAATGATGCCCTTTGGTGTCATTGTGTCATTTCCTGGAAGTAAATGAGAAACTAACCAAAAGTATTATTTTGTACTAACTGCATGTTGTAGATGAGTATGTAGAATGCAGTAAGGACAAGCTGTAGTGCTTGTTGTTTACTACATCAATCGGAGCACACATAACTATATACATATAAAAGTCTTAACTATTCATGTGTCTCCAACTGTGCAAGCACTGGTCCTTCCACTACACTCTACAGTAGACTGTTCATCATCTCTGTGACACAAGCAACACTGAGCCTGCTGCTTTAGATCATCACTCGGTAGAAGATTCGCTCACAGACCCCAGAATATACACAGCACCACGCCTATTCACAGGTGATTGAAGCACATAACTCTACATTAGCACAGCAGGCTTGCAGCAACAGTGCGTCACTGCAGAGATCTAAATGCACTGGGACATCAGTGACGCACACACAGTGCCATTACCTAGCTGACAGGGCTTTCCCTGCTCACAGCTACGTGATGATAGGTTAATGACGCCATTGAGACTCAGAACACAGTGTCCACGTCGCTCTCTCTCCCTGTGACGAGCAACTCTACAAAATTCTTTTTCCTTCACACACCTTCAGATGATTGTACTTTATCTGTACAGTTTTACAACCTTTTAGCAAACAGGATAATGTGTGTGAGCATGTGTGGTCATTTGTGTGCCTTTAAGATGTCCGGCTTCCAAACGGTCTGTCTAACTGCAATACAGTAAGTGATGCTGACACTGCAGTGGCTGTTTGGTACCTCGCCTGGAGTGCGCACTTCAAAACCTTATCTGAGTTGTCAGACACAGGATAGTCAGCTGTGACTGGGAGCTCTGTTGTGTTATATTCACATACATCCATGACCATATTTGAATATGGCTGTGTAATTACATCCAAATGCACTCTTAATATTTTGTCCAAGTGCTTAATCATGAGTCACCAAAAAAAAACATTGTAAACATTCTTACTTGATGTTTTATACTTGTTTTATGCACATCATAGCAATCCTGTTCAAACATAATAGAAGCATTTAATGCTACGTCACATTTTATCATATGATAAGCCCTCTATGAGCATAGTGAAGTAACTCTCTCATAGCTTCATCAGTATTTACATCCTAGCTGTCATTTTAATGTCATACACATTGATTTTTTAGGACAGAGCCTGTCGCTGGAATCACAAATTTACGTGTACAAGGTCACAGAGAAGTGACTTTTTGTGCTGCAACATACAGCGACTGTCACAGCAAGGGGAGCTTGTCTCTTGGTATTCAAGACAAAAGAGCAGTGTGACTCTGAATACACTTAGATGACCCTCCTTTGAGGTCGACATAATGTCTTTGTGAGAAATGCACAGCGAGCTCCAGGATGACACTTCAGCTCTTGAGAGGCGACTTTGGCTGCAGATGCACCTCTCAGCAGCTACTCTTCCTTCCTACTCCTCCTCATCCTCCTCCTCGCCTCTGCCAGGGGAGGGGGGAGCAGAGAGGGGACGGGGAGGAGGAGAGGAGAGGAGGTGAGAGAGAGGGGAGGGAGGGTAATGTGATGCAGAAGTGTGCAGTGCAGACATAGGAGGCCGTGTGAATGCCAATCAGCAGTATATTCCCCAGCCTCAACAGACATACACACAGCTTTGTTAGAACATTGTGCTTGTAACATAAAACCAATGAATTTCCAAGAGACTATATCTTCATGGTTTCATGAAAGCATGCGTTAAGATAATTCATTCACAAATACTGTACAGATGCAATTTCATGCGTTGGTTTTACAAGTGTATTATATTTAGTCGCTGATGTGAGAAGGTGGACACACACAGACACACACACTCTGACACTTCAACAAACACATCTGCAGGCACTCGAGCTGGGCTGTAATTGAAATGGGATCATTGTATGTGGCAGAAAGGATGCTGTGCAACGTACCGTGTACTGGCTTTAAAATAGTCAAAGTGACGGCACTTAAAAGGTTCAATTCAGTCAAATTACAAAAAACATATTTCCCCATTTGCCCCTAGTCCATCTCTGAGATTTCTGCCTCCAACCCAATGTAATGGAAGTAAAAGGAGTTTGGTTCTGTCAGTGTTGAAAATGACATTTTAAACACTCAAGAGCAAACTATCTTTCCATTATCAGTATCTCCATTATTCTGGATAATCCTTGAAGTGAACAATTTTCATTGGAATTACTTTCCACCAACTAAATAATCCCACTGAAAACTCCTGACAGTGTGTTTGGAGGATTATGCAGCTTATTGGGAACATTGTTTCTGGCAAGAGATGTTGCTGTTGAAATGTGAACTCTAACCCTTCAAATGCTGCAAGCATCACAAATGAAACTCCTTTCACAGGCATTGTATGAGGGTTGAGGCCAATATCTCAGAGACACATCTTAAACCCTGAACAAGTAATAACAAAACAATCTGCATGGCTAGATACCATTTGATGTTAATGATAGGGTGTATGATTTCTTGTAATCTGGCCACCTGATCCTTTAATACAGGACTAATTACTCATCTGTCATTAGACATTGTAGTATTTTTAATTACTGTACTAAAGACAAAACAGCTGCTCCATTACCTTATTATACAGATTGAAAATGCACCAGAACATTTTATGATCAATTTAACATTGATGGGTATGATGTGCTAACAAATACAGACACATCAAAAATGAAAAGCTGCTCATTGTGTTGTGTTTTAGTGTCTTTCTGAACCTGTTATGATTTAATTAACAGGTCTGAATAAGGGTGTTCTCTTATTTCACCACTGTCTCCAATATGTGACACCAAACGAGTCTCAATTCTTCACCTTGTGTGTCACTTGCTTGGTTCACCACATTCACTATTGTCACATCTTTTACAGTTCTGTTCTCCACCTTCATCCAACATGCTCACTTACTCTCATACAGCAGCACTTGTATGCAGTACACATTTAATCAAATCAAGTAGCCGGTTGAACTCATTGGCTAGCTGTATAATTTGCACTCTGTGGAGGGGTGAGTAACAGCCACACAGCCTCTCTCCTTCCAATGGCCATATTATTAACGTAAGTGAGTGAGTGAGTCAGGACGTTGTGTGTGTGCGTGTGGGTGTGTGTGCTTTTTCTTTAATATCCTGGTGGGGACTGACTATACACCAACCCATGGGGACATCCTGTCACTGTGGGGATTAAATTGAGGTCCACATGGGTCCAGATTGTTATTTGAGGGTTAAGTCTTGGTTTTAGGGTTAGGGTTAGGGTTACAATTACATTAAGGTTAGTGTAAAGGGCTAGGGAATACATTATATCAATGGCATGTCCCCATGGTGATAGTGAAACAAGTCTGTGTGTGTGTGGGTGTGTGTGGTCATCCCCTCAGTCTGCCTGCACAAGCCCTCTCACCAAGGACATTCAGTGTCATTGAGAACGGACTCATTCTCTGATAAAAAAAAAATCCCCACATCCACTCACAAACAGCAAACACACCTCAACTGCTGCTAAAAAACACACATGCACATATCCTGTGAGCCTGTGTCTCTGTGTGCAGTCTACTTACCCACACACACATATAATCACAGGTCAGAAGAGATTTGATAATAAGATATCTTCTAATTGTCCCAGAACAAAGAAACTCCCACTGCGACATTAGAAACCCTGTAACACACACACGCACGAGCACACTCCCTCTGTGCTCTGTTTATCAGGGCCAGGCCCATCGATCATCCTAGCCTGGTTGCCCGGGTAACCCCGTTATTATTCAAAGCACGGCACACCAGCTTGCAGAGAAAGCTGCGTATGTGTGTGTGTATACGTGTATGTGTGTATCAGTTAGGTAGTGGAGATTCCCATTGGCTCACAGGCAAAGCAGCCACCGGTCCAGGCATCCTCCTTCCCAGCATCCTCCCTGATCGGCATACCTATGAGGGTGGACATCACCACACACAAGAGACTCAATCTCTCTCTCTCATACACACACACACACACTTACAGTACACAGGATGACAGCTTTAGAGCTGGGACGCAGCAATTGGTGCGCAGCTATCTCTTCAATAAAATTTCACATTCTCTCCTCATTTCTGTCACCCACCACCACCACCACACTGCCTCCCTCGCTCCCCTCCCCCTCTCCATCCCAACCCTGTGATTTTCATTCAGCATCCTTCCACCATTTTTGCTGCCTGCTTTGCTGCATTTCATTCAGGCTGCACCCCCTTATCTCGCTCGCTCCCTCTCTTATTTTTCATTCACATTCTGCGGCTCTGAGGCTCATTCATAAACAGCACCACTCCTTACAGCGGCAAAAAGTAGGGAGAAAGGAGAGGGGGGGAGGGGAAAAGGGGGAGAGGAGGAGAGGGCGGGATGGAGGGAGGGTTGCCCCTACTGACTTACTGACTTCTGCATGGTGAGGGCTCCCTGAAAAGTGAAAGCAGCCAATCGGGATGCTGAGAAAAGGGGGAGGGTAGGGAGGAGAGAGAGAGTGCAACACGGAAAGAGGGTGGGGGGGTAAGAATCCATCCGCCTAAAACTACACTCTCCTCCACCTCCTCTGTTCCTCTGGCTTTCATTCATTCATTCATCCCTGCAGCCATTCATTCATTCTACCCACCCTCCATTCACACCTCATCTGCTGCAGTTTTGTTTCTGCTGCAGATGTTTCAGCACAATGAGGTAAAGACAGTCAATGCAGGGATGTACACAATTTTGTGTGCATGGACAGTATATATACGTGTGTGTGTGTGTGCGTGTGCATAATTTTCCTGTGGTTGAGGTCAGAGGACACTGCAGACTAAACAACCTCTCCTGCCTTTGTTTGCTGAGCAGCTGCATTTGTCACTGCATTACCTTGTTCCTTGTTCCTGTTCAGTCCAAAAACAACACAATACAATATTACTACCCGATTTCTGCTTATTATTACTAACAAGACATGCAAATCCTTCTGTGCCATCAATGCAGGACCACGACATCAACCTGATTAACATATAAACTTATCAGAGACAGTCAGAGCCTCTGAGAGCATGCAATCACTGCAGAATTAGGTCACTGTTGAACACATCAAACCAACATATTCCTTGAATGCCACCGTGAATAAGTTGGATGGCAACTGCCAGCACAAATAGGGCAGCGACAGGGGAGGACAGAGCTGATACAAGCCTATCTGATCAGACGTGCTCCGCCTCCAGCTGCCACAGGAAGGAAGGGCTGCAATCAATAAAAGGAAGGGCAAGCGTGAAATGGCCGAGGCCTGTCTCTTGGTTCTATTATTCCTCTGAAAGCTGCCCGTTCCTCACAGCCTCACTGCTGCTGTTATTGTGGGGACTAGGTGTGTGCACGCATGTGCTAGTCTGTGCTGAGAGTGAGAGACACAAGGGAAGGAAGAGACAGAGGGACATAATACAGGGAGGATTAAGTGAAAAAGATGGAAATGGATGGAGGAGTGAGGTTGTGAGGGAGGAGAGGAGTGTAGAGATGAAAATAAAAAGGGTGAGAGATGCCAAAAAAGAGGGAAGGGTTATGGGAAAAAAGTAGAATATTCAGAAATGAGGGTTGAACTTCCTATAAGCAGCATATCTGATATCAGTTGGATCTTCTGACAGCTGCTAAGACATAACTCTGGACTTCAACTCCTCTCTGCCCACTCACACACACACTGTGTGTGTTGCTAGTGACTTTCCATCTCATCAGCATTTTGTGTCAGTGTGTGTATGTGCACATGTGTGTATTTTAACACTGCAGAAAAAAAGGATGTGAAAGGACTGCCACTTAAGATCCCCCTGTTAACACTGAAATTAATCCTCCTGCTCAGCCAATATGTTCTTCAAGTTCAACAAGTTCTGCATGCAGGACGAAAACAGTATCTCTCTTATGTGCATGGGTTATTTCCAGTGCATATGATAAGGACACAGAAACATAAAACTGCATTTCTGACCTGCAGTATTTTACAGTATTAAGTAAGATTTTACTCAGCAGCAAAGCTAAATCTATAACAATACTTCAGTATATTACATATGAAACACACTGAATATTGGAAGAAAATACAACACTGACTGATAGCTGCCCTAGAAATGTGGGATGCCAATTTCTGAAAAAGTCGTAGTTCAACATAATAGCCCACTGCAACAGTTAGTTGGACTCTCCTGAGAAAAATGCAGCTCCCACAGCTCTCCACACTGCTGTAAACACCTCTGCTCCAGCTATATATAGGCAGACTGGCTCTGGGCACACAGGTGGACGTCTTTGATACCAAATACTGACAAGTAGGCAAAGGGGAGGGGCAGGGGAGGTATGAGTGACGCGATGGTCGAAGAAACACCAGAGGTGAGGCAGCGAGGAGGAAATGGAGGGAGTGACAGAGTATCAGGAGGTGATAGAAGGAGGTGAAGGAAGCAGAGACAGGAGATGGGGTGTGAGGAATGAATGAGCAAAATGGGGTGTGAGGGAGGCAGAGAGGGTGAGGGGGGGGAGGACTTTACATTGTTGCTAGCATGTAGTAATGTTCTTTATAAAGGTATAATGTCATTGTAGTCAAGGCCCAGGGCTATACATAGTTAGACAACAGCTGAAAGAACAGTCACACTCACAATCTTTCACTATTCCTTTGCCAATAAACACCGCTTGCATCACCCTCAGGTGCTGAAGGAACCCAGAAAGTGACAGGGCAATGACGTCAGTAGGTGAGCTAAAAAGGAAGGACCAATGCAGGACATTTTTGGAGGGTAAAACCTACTCTATAAGTATATCACATGCACAATGGAGCTGCTCTAAAAATGATTTTCAGTAAGAATTAATCTACCAATTCGCATTAAATGTTGGAAAATGTCCATTACAAGATGCCCAAAATGGCAAAAAGAAAAAAAAGGTCAGCATTTCATGTCTGTGTATCTACATGTGTCTTGTTCTGAGAACGCTTCAGTCATTCTAGATGTCCCTCTGAATAACCTATTGTATGTTTTCAAACACTTCTGATAAAAAGTGTCAGCACTGATGCTAGAACACACCTACACATGTTGTAGGAGCCCTGTGGTCCATGGAAGGTAGGTGTTCTTGGTCTGACTGTGGTAGTTGTGCATCATGCCCTGTATACCAGGTGCACTGATGTTAACATGCCAAGAACATGCAAGGCACACAGATACTCCCATGATACAACCTCACTCACATCTCAAGCCCTCGCTGCTGGAGAACAGAGCCATTACATCATCACCCCTCGCCTCAGGGGGACAAGGCGTGAGCGCTGACCACTGGGAGACGTGGGGTCATTACATCACCGGCAGCAGCCCTGAGCAAGCCATAAAGGAAGGAGCCGGGGCTGTGCGGCAGGCGGGAACTGGACCGTGTGTGAGCTGATCATTGCTAATGCTCTGTAATGTTACGAACACACATTCAGGCCAGGTGGAGGGTCAGGGACTGCTTGACGCAACGCTGTGACACACACCACTCCAGGCCGTCAGCTCACCACGCAGCCAGTAATGAGCATAGTTATGTCACATTATGAGGCTGTATGAGACACACACAGTGCTTGACAAATAATATTCCATTATTACTGAGGCTGGAGTTTACATTCCATTAACTCCATTTAAAATGTGGACTGTGCCACTCGTATTTTTGTTTCATAACTGTCATAAGAATTTTTAAGTATTCAATAAGTATCACAGCAGTTCATGAAATAGTCATGAAATTCAATCTATAGGATTGAAATTCAAAAATTTTTTCCACAAACATCAAACTAATGTATTTTAGTTGGATGTATTTTTCACCACGTTTGCAGTCATTCTCATTCTGCAGTCAAGTTAGCAATAATGAATGTGCAACGTCTGGTTAGACTTTCATATTAAGCTTGTTGAGAATCATTTTACTGGACGTTCGCAGTGCAGTTAGATTTAGGCACCAAAACTATTTGGTTAAGTTTGGGAAAAGATTGTGGTTTGGGTTAAAATAACACAACATAGACTATTAGTTTCACAAAGAAATAAAAGCTCAATCTCCTGTGTGAAAGTCCTGTGTTTGTTGGTCTTCATACAACGTTCATCCTTGTTAGTTTGTAACTACTGGGCTGTTCATCATGCCGTAATATTTATGTCAACTTCCAGTCCGAGTACATTTTTACATGTGCTTCTCCGTATTATTCCAAAAAATGCTACTGTACTTTCAGCAGTTTTCTGCATCATTTTAAAGCAAAAACAACAACAAAAAATTAATGTTACTATGGTTAAAGTGGGAGTCTTAAAATAAAATGCTAGAGATATTGCTGTGATTGTCCTAAATACATTTCAAAAACAGGTCACACATAAATACTTTCATATATATGTATATATAAATTAATTTCCTAAAATAGCTGGGCACTGTGGTTCTTAACAAACACAACACAAAGAGTAGTAAATAGTGCATCTATTGGGGACGATTTTCCACTGTTCCTTTGATGCAGTAATCAGTATTTATAGCAGCAGTGTGGTGTTTTTGGGATTGGCTCAAAATAAACTACAATGCCCATGTTGATCATAATGAAGAAACATGTGCAACTGTGTGGCTCAATTATGTGTTTTTGGACAACAGCGGAGGTCACGGAGGAATAGACTTCTCAATCAGGCTTTGGATACACACACAATACTTGGTGGATGGATTGCTGGATTTTGTATTTTCACTGGATTTGGACAGAAAAAAAAAGAATATAACACAGAAGAAAGGTAAGGCAATTTCATGGATATAGAATATCATCATATTTATCTTTTAAAGTAGAACTATTATGATCCTACTAACACTATAAAGTTGGCAACAGTTCAAAAAGAATTCAGTAGCATCACCACTCAGTATCCATCAAATCCCAAAAGAGGAAGAGATCACACTAATGTTTGATCAAGTATGCTCACATCATCTAGTTTCATTTCAGAATATCGCACATCCATTGACATACAAAAACAGGATTGTGCGTGGTGGTGGTCTATACAGGAATAAGGACTGATACTGCTGATGATAAAGAAAGAATAATAAAGAAGGGCAGAAGTGGGTTACCAAGAAGGTGGGGAGCAGAAACTATGTGATGGCGGAGGCAGCTTCTCCAGACATTAGAAAATGCAACTGTACAGATAAACAGACGACACAGACTGAAACAAAGTACATGAACAAAATGATGAAGGAGGAAGACATTAAAAGTGTCATCAGCATGCAGCAAAGCCTTCTAGGTCTCCTCATCTATGCGTCCCTCCCACCTCTGTATTCTTCTCTCCGTGCTGTACAGATTATCTAAATGGAAATGACCTCCATCTGAGAGAGTTGAGTGGCCCAAACCTGATTAGTTATTTACCTCCCTTGCATCTCTCTTTCCTTTATCCACCCATCACACACACAAACATCACCATGGCGCCTCAGGTCTTTCGTTGACGTCTTCCCTCCTCTCCCTTCTCTCTGCTAAGTTATGCCCTGGCCTCCCTATATTGACGGTAATTTATTGTGTCATTTTATACGAGCCAGTGGTCTCTCTGGTTTTACAGACTTGACAAGTGAGGATAGCTGGGAGATGTGTACAACCGTGGCAGGCGTTTGTCCAAGCGTGGTGATATTTAAGTGCTTTTAAGAGCTCTTCATGTCTATACAACACGTGAGGGTTCACACATCTTTACAGTAGATTTCTCTATATAGCTCCTTATCTGTGCATGGGTGTTGTTGAAGAAGACATCAACACGTGCTGATGACAGAAACATGTGATTCCACGATCTGGCGAGAGGAGAGAGGTAGAGGTAGAGGTAGAGAGAGAAGGGGGGGAGAGAGAGAGAGAGAGAGAGAGAGAGAGAGAGAGAGAGAGAGATGCCCTCCAAGATGAGAGCTCTCAAGTGATATAATGGCTCTCCTTTAGGTTTAAATCAGCGTGCAGAAAGTGGTCTGCCCTGGTGTTGCCTGCTGCAGTGCAACACAGGAGAGAGGCAAGAGAAGATATTTTATATATCAGACTCCAGAGCCCACTCACGCCTCTGCTGTAGGTGTGCCTATGACGCACACTGAAAAAGTGGGGCTGCACACTATCTGTCAGTCAATGTTCTCACTTAGAAATGTGTTTCAAAATACAGTGTCTTTAAACAGCAGGGTACCAGAACATTGTCATCCAAATTAAAAAAGAAAGTCTCCAGGTACTATAAAGTTGTCTGTACACTGGCACTGTATTCTTGCAGGAATTAGACGTCAGGAAAACAGAGAGAGATTTTTGATGAGCAAAGAATACCCAACTTCTGACGGCCTCGCCAGTCCCCCTCCCCTTTACCCACACACACGCACACACACACACACACACAGCAGAAGCCCCTGTCACTCCCTGACACAAATTTCACAAACCCCCTGACACACACAAACACACAGGCAAACGCCACTGAGCATGCATAAACAAGGCTCGCATCAGAAAAATACAGACCACCATAGCCCTCTATGCTTCTGCGGAGGTATAACAGTCTTACAACAAAAGACTATAAAGCTTGAATTTCAGCAGAGTGGAATCTGCCTATAACTCGTCCGAATGAGAAACAAGAGAATTAATTATTAAAACACCTTCTTTATAACCTTTTAATTGTCCAAAATCAATATCAATGATGCTGCTTAGTGCATCTTATCAGAAGGGACTACACTGAAGTATATAGCTTCACCTCTGGAAAGGAAGTGCTTGTTTTGGCCGTGATTAAATAGAAGAAATAAACATGTTAAGAACCATGATACAAAGATCCAGAGCTTCACGCTCTCTATCAGCATTAGTAGGCAAATAATTTAATATGCAGACTATGAACGGATACATTTTTACTCTGGCTTTAAATAAATATCAAACCCAATTGCGTCGTATTTTGCACACCTCCAATTCACATACAGGCCTATTCTATGTTCATCAGTCAAAAACCCAGTGTTCATGCTTCAAATGCTCCTGTAGCAGGTTTTACAGAGCTGCAGGGCCATTTAAAAACAGGTACTGCAGGTAGTGGTGGGTGCAACAGAACTGGCTGTATTTTTAAATGACACAGTGACATCTTGTGGACATTTGTGGAAACTCCATGGCCCAGTGTTGCATTTTTCTTGAACAAAAAAGTGTTGCTATCAAAACTGATGGCAAACACAAACCATAGACATATTTAACACAAAGCCAACAGGATTGTGTCTTCAAGGCATCTTGTAACTCATTAAAAAAAACAGTATTCAGTCTGGACCAAAACATTTCCCAGTCATCCAACAGAAGTCCGCAGCTGGACTCACATCAGGTGGCCCCTGATTTACCAGAATGCTCCCAAATAGTGACAATATGTTAAAAGTGATGCTCCATAATAGACATTGTGTGTCTTTTTTTTCCTATGACATTGTATGGTGAGATGATAAGGAGAAGGAGCTTCCAAACAAAATTGTAAATGCAGTCAGAATAAGATAATACTAACCAAGTATCAGTATAGAGTCTTCTTTCCTGACATGTTTTTCCAGAAGGTGCTGGAATTTGGAGAAGGTGCCCAACCAGTCATAAGTTTGCTCTGTCTTGTATCTTTCATCCCAGTAGTCAACGTCTTTGTACCTGGAGTTCTCATCTGGCAGGTAGTCCATATTTTCTGTGACATGTAAATGAGACAAAAAAATATACATTTTGTAAAAAACAAAACAAAAACACCAACACTTTTAAGTGCTTTTATTGCTGTCGTAATTTCATTAGCTCTGATCCAGGAAGTATCATACTAGGTATTCATATTATGGTCTAGCTCTGCTGCGAAAACACACACAGTAATGAAAAAATGTTCATACAAACTCATCAGAGGAAGGTAACCTTCTTCAGGTGGGTGTTAAGTAAAAAAATAACATACTTCAATGGAAAACTGGCCATTTGGTTCACATTTTTAACTCAAATAGGTTTATCGGCATGGTTGTGGACGATACATTATTGTCAAATCTAAATGATATTATTATTGGATAGTAAGGTTGTTCCAGGGTGTCCCCTGCCTTCGCCCGAAGTCGGCTGGGATAGGCTCCAGCCTGCCCCGCGACCCTGCAAAGGAGTAAGCGGTAGATAATGGATGGATGGATGGATGGATGGATAGTCAGGTTGTGTTCTGGGGATTTCTATCCAAAGTGTTTGGTTATGTATAATTTAGTTAGGCTGGATTATTTGTGTGCTAACTTGATGTTTTTGATGCTCCTTTAGAGTCTTGATTCTTTTTTCCAACCTCTGTTTTTTTCCTTACTGTCTTTTGAAAGCCTGATATTAAAGTGACTGATGTAAGTGTTACCAGAAGTTCTTTTCTCAGGTAAACAGTTCAGAGAAAACTGACTTAACTCTGCTCTACATGCAGTGATTGATACGCCCTTCTGTACCATATATCAGCTGTTTCAACTGGATGCTTTTCCACATTCAAAATCCATATGGTTTCAGGGAGCACCACATCTCACTAACATAAAGTGCTGTAAAGCTGCAACGATTGGTCAATGACTCAATTAATCAACAGAAAATTAATCAGCAACTACTTTGCTAAATTACTGATCCTTTAATATCATTAACTAAATTCAAAAATTCAACTGTTTCAGTCTAGTTAAAGCACCTCAAATATGATGATTTGCTGCTTTTCTCTGTGTCACATCATTATAAATTGATAAGTTGTTGACTGGACGAAATAAATCACCAATTGATACCACCTTCAGCTCGGGGAAATTGTGACAGTCCTTTTGAATCACTTTCTAACATTTTATGAATGAAACAATTAACTGAAAAAATAATTGTTGCAACTCTTCAGTGACAGCAGTTATTGTTTTATGTGGCAAGTTTAACATATATTTTTGACTGCATGTTTATGTATTATATCTTGTTTTATGTATCTTATGTTTAAGTCTGTCTATTCTATGTTTCAACTGGCTGCAAAACACATTTATATGGTGCGAATTTTTCCAGCCAGTTCAAAACTTTACATAAATGTAACTCTAATTCATAAATTTGAACTCTAAAATTTGTGATATTTCTCTGGTCTGGATATTTTCTCCCACTACGGTCAGTGCTGCCCCCAAAGGTCGGAGGATGAATTGCAAGCTAACTGTACTGTAACTCACTAGCCGTTATGCCTCAGAGGTTAACATTAAATCATATTTTGTTTGTTCACTGTCAAGTTAGCCTTATTTTCACATTTCACCTATAATGAACTGGTTAGAAACAACCCGGCGGACCATTAACGCACCGTTGGCTAACATTAAATAACGGAAGTGGATAATGCTAATGATAAAGTGAGTGCAGTTGTAATAAAAGAGGCACAAGTGTTTGACATTTATACTCTCGTGTTGTGAATTTAACACAGAATAAACACAATAAGGTATTTTGTGTGTGTCATGTGGTGCTCTTGAACGCACCTCATCGTTCAGAGCTACATTCAATATGAATGAACACACAGTGAAACATGGAGCTGCATCCTCTCCAGCTGTTGCAGCCAGCTCCGTTATAACACACTTCATGTTAGACTTTAACACAACTTGCACTGAACATACTTTACATTAAATAATCTGTATTCAGCTACTCACGTTTCCTGGTGAACTCCAGCGGCTCTGCTGTGAGTAAAGACTGTGACTGAATCCACGTGTTGTATTGAGGCACAATTAAAGCGGCAGTGTCCAGTGCTGCTGCTGCGCACACCGCTCTTTTATACAGTCTATGGCGCACACGCATCTGCAACAGGAGAACGTGGACGAAAACTAAACCGAACCCTGGTCGAAATACTCCTAGTCCTTCGAGGAGTTGTTATTTTGAAGAGAGACACATTTTCTTGTAGTTTTGAACTTTTATACACAATGCTATATATATGAGAACTATAGCCTATTCTGTTGCATTAATGAAATACATATTTTAAAATTTACCAAAACCATTTATGTTACTGTTTAGCTTCAATAACCAACTCCAGCTTAACTAGTAACTACATACATGTTGTCCTTATTTCCGGAAACATTCAAGTTACAAACACTTCACTGTATTTGCACAGAGTTCCGTTTAAAATGACATAAAGTAAGTTAACTAGCATGGAGGGCCTTTATTTCACAACCTCACACAGACGCCTTTTATTCAAAACTATTAACACCATAAACCAGGGGTCAACAACCTTTTGGAAACCGAGAGCTATTGATTAATGCAATGGGCTTTCAGGTTGACACATATTTCTGAAATAGCCAATTTGCTCAATTTACCTTTAACTATGTTATTAATAATTAATGATATTTCTATGTGAAGACACTGATCATGTTAATTTCTCACAATAAATATCAATAATGATTTAACAAGGTAGGAAACAGATAAATATCAATATGCAAGACAAGATTTTTATCTTTATTTTCTATGTTTATTTCTACTTCCTTTCTATATTTTCTCTAAATCTGCAAGTGTTCACATTTTCAAATGATCACTTCCACAGTCCTAGGAAATCACAATGTCCCATTTTCACTAGCCACTAACAATCCTAACGGTCCTTTTGTCTTGTAAAGTGTGATATCTAGGCCTGTTGATCTCGTTCAGGAGCAGACATAGGAGTGTGAAGACACTCTTGTGAGATAACGACACCAGTAGCAGACAGAGAGGTGGGAGGCACACCTTAGGGGGGCGTTCCCTAAGGTATAAATGTTTAGGTTTTCCCCATGCTTGGGGTCTTTCTTCACCTTGACCGCTCGTGTGTTGACTGACCTTTTCTTTGCAAAGAAAATAAAAACCATGTCGGCCGGCAGATGTCTCTATTTCATTCTTCACCAGCAGCAGAGCAAAATTTCCACAACAATGTACAAATAATCAATTATGTAAAATACAAAGATTTTCAGATTTTAAAATAACTCTGTCTCCTCAAAAAAGACTGCTGTCTGCACAAAGCTGCCTTTAACCTTTCTCTTGCATCTGGTCATACCCCCTTCCCATACTATTTTCGGTGAAAATTGACTGGTGTGTTCTGCATAGTGATATCTCTGGAACCCCTTTTCCAAATCCAATTTTGATGGTTGACATCTCATTTGAACAGTCAAAGCAAGTAGAATCAAGGGGTGGCAGACAGAATGGCAACAGGGGTGAATTTCATGTTATAATTTTACAGTAATTTCAAACACTATACATGCGTAAATAAACATATCCATCAACATAAAAAACTAACTAACTCACTCACTTACTCCTGCTTAGAGGTCCACTTGATGTCCAAAAAAGTTACCTAGCCCACGGTCTTTGTCAGTCACATGCCCTTACTAGCAGACAAGCCCCAAGTACCACAGATGTAAACAATATAGAACAGGAGGAGCTGTCCAGTGAAGTCATAGTGAATTAGTAGTTAATCAATAGCATAGATCCGTACGACCTCACAACTAAAGAATAGAACTCCGACGCCACATTACTGCCTCAAACTTCATCGCTGGATCTAAAAAAGTAAAACTGTCAAGCTTCTCATTTTGTTATCAAACATCATATTTCCTATTCAGTGTTTATCTCCACAAGATTTTTAAATGTAATTAGTAATGAAGAGTAATTTTCATTATCAAAACTAACTCTAGTTCTTTGTGCTTAAAAGAGGCAAAGAGTCAAGAAGACTTCAAAAATGTCATTGACATACTTTACTATTAATGTTAAAGTCATGTACAAAAACAACAGCAAAAAAACTTTGCTTGCACAAACAGTACAAAAAGAAAAGAAAACTTCCAAGTGTCTAACTCAGTGGTTCCCAAAATGGATGGGGGGAGGGGGGCACAGAGCCACTGCGAGGGGGGCGTGAAAGACCAGCGGTGAAAAACAGAGTGAAACAAAGCTGAATGAATATGATCTATATAGGGGGAATAAACAAATGAGTTTGCTGTCTCTATCCAGCTGACCTTTATTTTGCTTTATTTTAACTTTTGAATTCTATTTTTTAATCATTTCCATTCCCAATTATTGTTTACAATTGACTGAAAATGTTGTAGTGGAAAGGGGGGCATACTGGAAAAAGTTTGGGAATCACTGGTCTAACTGTACTCATACATGCTTCATCATCATATCTTTGTTCATCATCCATGTTTCTAAACTATTGTCGAGCAATGGTTTGTCAGGGCACAGCACACAGTGACAACCTTATCCAACATTGTGGCTTCTTCACTCTCACATGGAAGAATCATGTTTATGGGTATGGTTTCTGTTAAGATCTTATACTTCTGACAAACATTTCCTATGACCCTTTTAACATGGATTCTCAAATGTGCTATTTTTCTAGTTTCCTTCACATCTCTAGCTGCTAACTCACAGCGGCCTTCTGTAAATGCAGAGGGTGTGACCTCTGCACACAACATGCCCGCACATTCCTGTATGTCAAAACCTCTGTCAGCCAAGACAATGTCCCCAGGCAACAAATTATCAAGAAAACCACTGTTCAGGGTAATATGTTTGTCACTTGTACGACCTCCCCAGCCTTTTGATAGGAAACAAATGGCTCCCTTGGGTGTAATTCCTATTAAGTACTTCATAGTGTGATTCTGCTTGTAGCTGGAAAACATTTGGGCACGTGCTTTCAGATTTGATGGTTTCTCAGTGAAAATTTCAAAACAGTCAATAATTACTGCCACTCTGTCTCCAAAGGCCTCTGCAAACTGGTGAGGCATAATCTTGCGCAGAGTGTCTCTATCTGGCCATACAATCAAACTCCTCAAGTTTGCATATAAAAAAGACACCATTTCATTGAATGTTCTGTACACTGTCTTTGGGGAAACGCGAAACAGATGAGCTAGGTGTTGCACAGGCAGATCCAATCGAAGGCGCATGAAGGTTAACAGAAGCATTTGAAAGGGAGTGAGAATTTTCTTTTGACTGGGCATGCGAGGCATCAAAAAATGGAATAATGCCATAAAGGTTCCCAGGTTTGGCAGACCTGTGTAGTACTTTACTTTTTCATCATCCTCTCCAAAGAAACCATCGGACATCCTGCGCTCATTAAGTTCACGCCGCAGCTCTCTGTTTTCTTCCAGCAGGCGGTTTACTTCTGCACGCCTGAGCACACACAGGTCACATTCAGTCTGTGTCACATCCTGACTGGCGTTGTGTGTCGCATCCTCTCTGATTAGCTGATCGCCTTCTTCTCCAGCCTCATGTGTCCCGTCTTCGATCTGTAGCTGACCATTTTCTTCTCCAGCATCAGGTGTCTCCTCCTCACTCGGTTGCTGACTGCTTTTTTCACCGGGCTCAGATGTCTCCTCCTTGATCTGTACCTCATCAATGTCTGCCTCCAGGATGACCGTAATCTCTGGTGTTTGCGGTGTCTCTTTCCATAACTGCTCCCGTCTACTTCGTCTTGCAGAGCGTGCAATGTTTGTCGGTGAAACAGATGTGTGTCCCAGATGGAGGGATGGTGCCCAGTCTGGGTCAGTCTCCATCATTTCGTAAGCTGGTTGACCTGCAATCACATGTTAGGTTTTATTTAGAAAGCTAGTTAACATTGGATGCTTCCATGAAATTTCACAATCGTAACCTCTTAATCAGACAGGCTACCACTTAACCATCCCATCAGATCTCTCAGATCACAAGAGGAAATCTCACGCATTGATAAATAATGTTACTGTGCATTTTTGCTGTTTAACTTTATCTTTAAAAGCACTCACTCTGTAATGTTTTGATAAACGGTGATGAAATAAAGCTAGCAAAGTTTAGCCAATGGGAAAACATCGACTTTAGAAAGCAAAACAGAGCCTATTCAGTAACATTACTTACACAAAAAAAACCTCTTACTTGCCTTTATGAAAATGCCGAGAGCAAACACGCATGAACGGAGATATGGAGTCGAAAGTGATGCACTTCCGTCTCACCGCTGCGACCCAGGCCATCCGACGCCTCTTCGTAATTTCCTCAACTTGCGGTCCATAACCTCTTTTCCAAGTGGGGAAACGAAAAAATCTTATGTCGTAGTCAACCTTTCTGCCATTTCTTTCGTGTGACTTTGTATGGCAGCCTTTCACACAACACGAGTGTCCCATATTATCAAAGACAACGCCGGACGCGAAGACGATGCTCGCTGTTCAGTTGTTTACATCGAGTGACCCTCCGAAATGGCGGTTCGACCCACAATGCACAGCGGCTGTCGCAGGCGTGACGTCACTTGACAAAGACCGTATCACGTGGGTGGGGTTATGGGGTTTTGAAATATACAGTCCATGGGTTAGACGTCCAAATAGCGGACCTAATTTGTACGTTGTGCAGATGTGCAGAATTGGCCTTGGACCGATAGACGCAATATAGATATGGCTTGGACATCCATCAGACATCTGCCGTTTAGTGTGAAAGAATTATATATTGCAGTGTTCGCATCTGTAAATATGCTACACTGTTTTTAAATCTGTTTTTACATCTGTGAATATACCGCACTGTTCATCTATAATTTCAAGTAGCAGATACTTTTATCCATCTGTAAATATCTATCTACTTGAGTTCATCTGTAAATCTGCTTACACTAGCTGTGCAGTATTTAGTCCACTTGCACTACCTATTCCATGTTTTCTTAGTGTCTTCTACTACTTAGTGTCTCTTCTACTGCTCCTTGTATGTTTGCACCGGGGTCCCGTCTATTTCCTCTACTCATATGGCAGAATTGACAATAAAGTTGATCTTTGAAGGCGGAGTAACATGATTTAACACTTTCGTGCCCCACACATTAATGCTGCTGTGAACTCTGCGTGGTGTGTTCAAAATACCTTTTTCTGAGCGGTAAAAAAAAAAAAAATCAATTACAAAAAAATAAGGGATCGCTTCCTTGTATTTAATTTTATTTAGTCTTGAGCGTTTCATTTTTTTTCTTCAGAGTAAAAGAAGAATTAGCAATCATTTCCATAATCAATTTAGACTTTTATCAAGCACAAATGCAACATCTTCTCTGTTACCAGCTTCTAAAATGTGAGGATTTGCTGCTTTTCAAGACTAATCCATTTCAAGACAACACATTGAGAAATATCACATTTTTTGTTTGGCATTGCATTTGACAATTTAAACAATCAATTTAAAAAAAGAATAATTCAACTGATTATTATAAAATATTTTGTTAGGAGTCCAAATGTCATGGAATTTTATATTAAGGGTTATATTAAAATAAAATATTACTTTCAAATACAGTGAAAGCAGAAACTTAATGACATTCACAGTTTCATTTTAGCTTGCTGATGTCCTCTTGTTTCTCTTTGACTTGATTATGTGCTTAGCCCAACCATGTGACTCTATATTACTTTATACAAGGTAGCCTGCATTTCTTCTTTTAAGCACAGGTGACAGAGACCTTGCCAGATCTGCCCTAGCTTGTTCAGTGTTCCCAGCACCAAGAGCGTTCCAGTTGGTAGAGCATGGGTCTCTGAACTTCGGGGTCATGGGTCCAATATGCACGTTGGGCACCAGTACGATGTCAGTGTTTGGACACTACTGGCAGTTGGCTTCACAATAGAGACCACATACAACTGTCTTATCCCAAAGAAAGTGACCCTTTGTTGTTTCTTGGGCAATAAATGTTAGCCTATCTACACCTCTGTTATTTCTGTTAACTTAGAGAATTACCCCTCTTCTCACACACTGACATGCTGGAAACTGAATAACACAACAGTTTAATTCCCACATAACTCATAGCAGAAGTTAACTAATAACTTACTGACTTTGTTCTCTTTCTTTATCAGATTGTGTTTTGGTATGTTTGTATAATTGAGGACAAATTAATAAACTTTAATACTGTCCGTATTCTTCTCCAACAGTTTCACAATGGCCAGCATATCACATATGGTAGTAGCATGAAGGCACTTTGTAAATGTTGCCATATGGCTTTAGGTTTTACCTGCAGGTTTCATCCATGGTCATGCACATTCAGTGTCCTACAGAGTTAGCAAAATCATAGAAATCCATAATCGGAAATTGCTGAAAACAACTGAGCAACTGAGACCCTTCATGGAAATGACCAGTAACTAACTGCACAGTTAGCTAAAGTAACTGTACAACATTGAGTCAGTTGCACAGGTGAGCGGTGTGAACTAATTACAAACACCTGACACACCTTCTCAGTAATCAAAGAAGTCTGACATCCTTTTTTTTGAGTCTTGAGGCAACATGATGCACATTGTTGTTGCCTCAGGAGCTTCTGATCTGTCACTGCTGTAAAATCCCTTAATGTGGCAACATCTAATAGCAGATATGATTTATGTTGACTTTATTTAAGTATCTGTCATTTGAGCAGTTTGAGGAGCATTTTGCTAGTGAGTATCCCAGCTGCAAGGACGAGCAGCATGAACAGCACAGTCAGGCCGCGACGCAACACCAGCTGCCTGACCAACAGAGGTTGTGGCGCTGCAGCATCGGCCATCTCATCACGACCTGGACCGAGGACCTGCAGGTCTGAGCTCCATTCCTCATAGCTCAGGACATTAGATGAAATGACGTTGACCTGGGACTCGCTCCGAGCTGTGAGACCTTGTTCTGATCAGAGAGAGGGGTTAGTTGTCCATACTATGCACAGACATGTTCCTGCAGGGTATGCAATGAAACAGGAAAGTGAAATGAGTCCTTATTTACCCGTCTTATCCACTGCCAGAATTTCATTCTTTTCTGTGTTCTGGACACCTGCTCTCACCATTGCCTGCTCATACACAGTTGTCCATAAATGCATATCAAAAGCAAATACATAGTGTCTATCTACTGGGACATGAATTTTTATAGAAATTACTGTAGTTGCAGTGATGTATTTCAGATGTTTGATGTTCAGATGTAATTTCCTACTTGTGACTGCAGAGGGCAGAAAAGACCGGGGAGTGTGTGTACAAGGTTCCACATACCAGTGATTCTCCAGGTTTTAACCTCATTACAACAAATTATCCTTACTTTGCCTAACTGACTGCAAACCACTTTCAAAGCAAAACGTGCACAGGTAGCTGCAAATTTTAATAAAAAAAAATACTAATGGATAAATGGTTAATAAAACTGCTAGGATTTTTGACCAGACTAATGTTGTAAATGCACCACAACAGAAATTTCACCTGATTCATAAATGCAGCAGGCGTGCCTTTACCCTAACTTTTCACTCAGAGAATCAGTCACACCCAATTTTACCCATAATGCAATTCACTGGAATGTTTCATTCAATGCTCCCCCTGTTATAAATGCCTTTCAAACACCACACCTTGATTTCATAACACAGGCTTGTGTTAAGAATGAGATGCCTTCAAGACTCCGGTATAATTGTGGTTATTTTCACTCAGGAGACATTATACAATGGTTTCTTCATGAAAACTGAAAACTGAATTTAATTTGTAAAATCAGTGGAGTTTCACTCTGATATATTTAGTCCAGTTTTACTTGGAATTTTTCTGTCACTTAAGTGATGTATTATCCTACTAAATCTGAGTCTAAGATAATGAAAAGCTGAATTGAGCAGGTACAGTACATTATTCATAAGAAATGTGTCAAAGGGGAGTTAGCTTCTATGTCCAAATTGTTCTTTATGTTGCACTCCCAGTCAAATGTAATTCCTCATTATCATCTGTCATTTTTTAATGCAATTCAAGATGTGGTCACTCACCTCCTCTGCTGCCTTTTTCCAATTTAGTTTCCACAAGACAATGATAAAGAATGTGCACTGTAGAGTGACACAGACGAGAAGCCCCAACCACAGTCCTGTGAAGAGAAATCACTCAAACTCGCTTCAAACAAGACTTTAAAGTTACATGACAGTGTCAGAAGCTCTTCTGTCCTCACCTATGATGCCCATTTTGGCAGCAAACATTAGGGATAGTCCAACAGGAATGCCAATGCAGTAATATCCCACCAAGTTACAGATAGCCCCAATCCTTGGTTTCCCTGTTCCTCGTAAGATGCCCCCTGTCACACCCTGCATACAAACAAATACAGCCATCAGGCTCCAGCTTTGACATGGTAATAATTTCTTCAAACTGCTGCCTTACCGCCATGGCATCAGCAGGATGGAAGAACGCATATATGATCATGGTTTCAGAAACCCGCTCCACAATTTCTCTTAAAGATGTAAGCAAAGATTTACGTTAAGAACAAAAGTGAATAAATAAAAGACTGGAGGAATTTTCATGGTTTTGTGCTTTCATAATATTGAAAGTAGCATAAAGCTTTTATTCACTGAAAACAACAATCAACACTCTCATCAATACTGACACATTTATTATAGGCACAATCCCCAGTCAGGTTAGGTGGAGCACTATTTGACAGACATGGAAAATAATTTCTAATACAAAACTTATGAATACAAAAATACACTTCAGTAGTCCATACTCACTTTTCAGTTGTAAAGATGTAACCAATCACATCCTTAGATGATCCGAGAATAGTTCCAACGAAGCAGGAGACTGTAACTGAATTAAACATTGAAAGAACACAGACTCAAGCAACTATAAACAAATTTAGGCAAAGTATATTTGAAAAATGAGCTACACTTGTTTACACATATATAGTTGTTTTGACCCAACTATATGACTCTATAGTACTTTATACAAGATGGCCTGCATGCATGCATTTCTTCTTACGTGCACAGATGACAGAGACTTTGCCGGATGCCGTGGCTTGTTCAATGTTCCCAGCACCAAGAGCATTCCCAACCCGCACACTGGCAGCTGCTCCACATCCCATTGGTAACTGTGGAACAGAAATAATAATATTAATATTAACAATGAACTTTATTTAAATAGCGCATTTCAAACCACAGATAGTACAGAAAGTACAAGAATAAGAATCTTCAGTTCTGACCTAATTACATCAAAATTGCATCAGAGTTACCGTGTACACAATAGAGACCATCTGATGAACAACTGACTGAGCTCCCAGCTCAACCTCACTGATCAGACCAGCCAGGAAACCTCCAATTTCAAAGGTCCACCACTCCATACAGAGCATGAGCATGCTGGGAATGGCCACCTCGGTGAACAGGCCCCATTCCTGCAGACAGTCCAGTGACCAACCTGAGGGCAGAGTTTCTCAAGTTAAGAAAATATACAACTACATTCTGGAACTAACTCACAACTCTATATTCAAGAGCTCCACTACTACTGTAACCTTTTTTTCTTCTCATTAAAATTATGTTTTCGCGATGTTGTTTTCAGTTGTTCTGTCAGAGCACGGGATCAAAAAACAACACATTTCTGAAAAAGAGAAAACTCACCAGACCACGTCTCCTTGAGTAACCCCATCCAGAGGATGAAAATATACAAGATCAGAGCCAAAGACGCCTGTGAGATAGCATTTGCTGCTGCAGATCCACTGTAGATCAGAAGAGTTTGCAACAGAGTTACAAAGAGCATACGTCCTTTCACTGACCCTGACATTAATCTCTGACATATGAACTATGACAGGTTGATATAGATACACTTTTTAATAATATTAAATTTTAATAATATTTAAAAATATTGCTTGGACTACTGTATGCGCACAATGATACTGACTAGCTCTGTTTCTAATATCTAGTTTCTCATGGTGGTGGTTACACTTACACAACTCCCAGATCCAGCACATAGAGGAGGAGGTAGTTGATAATTGCATTAAGAACATTTCCAATGACTCCAGTTATCACCTGAGGCCAGATGATACCCTGCAAATTCAAGCACAATATATTAGGGTCAACACTGAACCTTAATAGCAATTCTGCAGCTATCACTGTGTTCCTGTTGATGTGCACTGTACCTGGTTCTGTAGATACCTTCCTTGCAGCTGGTACATAAACGCAGCCTGCAGACAAGAAAGTGAATAGGAGTGAATCAAACATAAAAATACAAACAGATGGGAAACACACAGGGATATTGTGTCGACTGGACTCACTGGCAGGGCAGGCATGAAGATATTCACATACAGTTGGGAGATCCTGTGTACAGCAAACATACAAAAAGTGTGTATTATATGTGAAACTGAATCAAAGGGTTCTGAAAATGTGCACATGTAAACATGCCAACAGGGCAAAACAGGCAACTCCCCCAGCATCGCAGAGCCAAGGGGAGCCTGAAGGCACCAGGTTGACTTTGTGGTAGTGAAATGATACAGGCTGAAAATGAGACTATGTGACTGTATAGAATAAATAACATATTCCTCCTCTTTCAAATTAAAAAGTTACACTCACTAAAACAATATAACACATATTTGATTAAGATAATAGTTTTAGCATTTACAGTCATACTTGCTATTTTTTTTATATTGCCATTTAATTCTGAGTTGATGATGGTTGATTCCTTTTCAACTTGTCAGATGTTTGCCATATTAGTTAAACCACAATGATGATTATGCTGTTGTTCATGATGATGATGCTAATTACAGAAGCTAATTTTACTAGCATATGAGTTCCATAGCATTCATCAATTAACAAAAACTCTCTTGGAGCAACTTCAACCTCAGTTTAATTATCTGGTCTGGGGAAATACACAGCATTTATAATGTTAGTTAAATGCAGTTGCTGTATTATTAATCAAATTAATCAGTATTTTCAAATGAACAATGGTTTGAATGACTGCTCAATGTTACAGGTGGTATTCACAGAAACCTATCCTGCCACAACTTTACTGTTTTGGGCCACTGTCCCTACTCTAACCGTTCTTGTTTGGCAGCTGTTTCACTCCTAAACCTAAGATAGCTATTATTGAGCCCCCTCAGGAGAAATTCCCTTGTTGCAGCAGCTTGCAGAACAGGCAAATTGAAGTACAGGATTCAAAATAAATACAAATGAAGTAAGGCAGCAATAACAAAAACGTGGCAATAGGAAAAGGTAGAATCAGTATCTACACTATGTTACATGTTTTTCCTTGTTAATTGACAAGGAAAGTATTTTACATACTATGAGAACAAAGATGGGGGGTGGGGATAATTCCTACATATTGCACAGTGAACTTTGAACCTTGTGAAGAATTTAGCTGCTAAAGAACCAAATATTTCCCTCAGGAGTTGGAGGAGACTAAAACAGAGGTAAAAGGAAGGGAGGGAATATTGTACTTTCATTTGTCAGATGGCAAAAAACACAACTCCATATGAACGATGATGTTGTTCCATAACTGCTGGATGTGTAAAGAGCCATGATGTTATGTTATACACATGTAGTGTATGCCTGTTTTTGTTGGTGAATGAATGCTAACCGTGCGACATCCGGGCTTTGCTTAACAGCAAGCAGGATTGGCTCCGTGTTAATGAGGATAGCCCAACAGGGGATGCAGGCCAGGAGCAGAATCAAAACACCTCTTTGGAGAATGACTGCGACACGTTTTAGGTTTCCACTCCCGTAAGTCTGGACAAGAAAAAATAGAACACAGATCAGGAATGCGCACGTGAATGCTGTAACAAAAGAGTTACATCAGTGAGAGAGATTACTGAAACACAATCTAGCAGACACAGAACATTGGGTGAAAAAATGACAATGGCCAAGATTTTACCTGAGATATGAGTGTATCACAGGCGGATGCCAAACCAGTGCCTACTGAAATACCAGTCACATTGATAACCTGCATCCAAAACACACACACACACACACACACACACACACACACACACACACACACACACACAGACAATTCATAAAACCAATGTTACTATTAATCCAGGATGTAATAGGAGTGGTGGAAAGTAACTAAGTATATTTAATCAAGTACTCTGCTTAAGTCCTATCTATTCTGAGTTACTCTCAGTTTTAATTGTATACTATTTTATACTTTTACGCCACTATATTTCAGCGGTACTGTGCTTTTACTCCACAACATTTATTAGATGTCTGTAACTACTAGTTTCTTCTGCAGATGAAGATTTTAAAAAACCTGTAATGAGAATGTAAATAACAATGCATTGTTATACAATAAAATAAAGCAGTATAAAAATTGTAGAATTACACTTACAGCTTACGTGTTGCTGCAGTAATAATAATACTCTAGTAGTGTAATAATACTGCATATGATGATGAAACAAGCTTATACTTTATTATACATTGGTACTTTTACCTAATGAAGGTTTTTGAATTCAGATGTTCTACTTATAACAGTATGTTCAAATTGTCGTATTACTTCTTTTATTTAGGTAAAAGGTTCAAAAAAAGCCAGCTGCCACCATTGTGAAGTTGTGAAGTCATATTTTCTCACCGATATTGCTAACGCCACACCTGCGAGCTCATCTTTCCCCAGGTGACCACAGAAGACTGCGCTGACAAAATTGATGAGAAA
This sequence comes from Centropyge bicolor, assembly GCA_037975185.1. NCBI lineage: Eukaryota > Metazoa > Chordata > Actinopteri > Pomacanthidae > Centropyge > Centropyge bicolor. The sequence continues at coordinate 2,278,948 of JBBMOC010000023.1, read as the reverse complement.
GATCATCAAGTGTGAAATGAACTGAAATAGAAGGGGGGGAAAAAACAAACTTCCTTCAATCAGAGGGAAATAGGTTTCTGTAAGTATATAACAACATCTAAACCTGGACATCACTATAGTTTCAATTGCCATCACAACTATTTAGGACAACACAAAGTTCAAGCATGTGTCCACTGATTGCAGCGTAAACAATTAAACTTCATCTACAAGTGAAACACATGCTGTATAGTAGAGTCCAAAATGTATGGAGTCCACTTAGACCAAGGAATCAGAGGTGGTTTCAGTTTTGTTAGCACATGCATGATACAATATGACAAAATGTGAAATAACAACAAATGTCCTGCCAGTGTGAAAGGTAAAAGACACAAACATTTTAAAAAGTGGAAAAATTCTATTTTTTTTTCCAGAGGACCAGGACCACAACTCCATAACAGAACAAAAAAATATAAGTTGTGTGTCAAATCCTATACTTACCACAGGTCCTGCGAGTTTGAAAAGCTGAATTGTTTCATGTTTGAACTCCAGCGGGAACCAGTCCTTGATGCATCTCAGCCACTTTGTATAGTAAGTGCCTAAAGTAACTCTGTGAACAGCAATAGGTGAATGGTCTGATTCACTATGGCTGTTTTTCCCATTTCTACTGACAAATGTTAGTCCTAAATCTTCCATATCGAACACTGAACTGGTGAAATCTCTTCAGCTCTGCTCTTCAGCTTCCCCCAGCTGAGTCTTCAGGTGATCTTGAGAGCTGAGCAGACTCCTCAGGTAGGACGGCCTGTGGTGCTCTCCTCCCACTCCTGCAACAGAGCTAAATTTTTACAGTATCATATTCAGAATTCAGATGATTCAAATACATTATTAAGCCTAATTTGGTTCACTCATGAAATAACACACTCCTTTTCTTCAGTTCAATCTTTCACTCATTCTCTGCCTGAGGTTGTATTAGTGTTGTTACTAACCCTAACATAATGAAACTTTAAGCTAAAATAGATCATTAAAACAATGCTTTTCAGTTTGCTATGTATTCCTCTTTAAAGACCATGCTCTCTGTTATCCACCAGTTTGTTTAGACATCGAGAAATCAAGGCCTTTATAAGAGTAATTCTACATGTGAATGTGTCTAAATCACTCTGGTCCACCCCCAACAGGCTATGTCGGTCCACACCAAAAAAGTTGTGCGGGAGCAAGTTTCAGTTACGCTCAATGTGAAACACTTTGTCTTTGAAATGCAAATGTGTGGAAACTGTCTCCATGGGGAGGAGAGGTGGAGATTCCTTAGGATATTCATTTATTAGTCCCACAACTGGGAAATTTATAGCATTATCAGCAACAAGATAAATAGTAGGTAAACAATATAAACAAGAGAAGTATTAAAAAGTATCAACACTTTAAATAGAGTAGAAATAATTAACGCTTGATGAACAAATCATGGCACAAGAGGTTATAACAGAGGTCTGCCTTCCCATGGCTGAGGAAACAGACATTAGGATTATGTGGTTAAGCCCATGTCGGCTGAGTCTTTTATGTGTCTTTATTGGAGTCAGATCAATGTGTGTCTCTTGAGTATTTTAACATTTTATCACATCAGTTCCAGTTCATCTATTGCATCATGTATAACTTTCTAAAAATATAGTTTATTTATATTTTATGCTGATAGATCACGCTGCAAGATTATACAAGACTTGCTTTCTACACTAATTTCTTAGCAGCTGAACTTGTATTATTCTCTGTAGTGCTATTTTCATTGACCTGGTGTCCAGACAACAAAACTACTGGCTGTTTTAAACCTCTCTCCATCCTCGCTTGTGAACGACTGAGTCTTTCCAGGATGAACCTTTCATACCCGATCATAATACTATCACCTGTTACCAATGTAACTGTTTACCTGTGGACTGATCCAAACAGGTGTTTTTGGATCAGTCCACAACTTTCATTGTCTTTTGTTGCTCCTGTTCCAACTTGTTTGAAACATGTGGCTGCCATCCAATTCAGAATAAGCAGATATTTACAAAAATCAATGACACACATGAAGTCAAACATCAAATGTATTTCCACAGCGTCCCAACATTTTTGGAGTCAGTGTTGTATCGAACAATATATAGTCACATTTTTATGCATGGTCAATTTTGCTTTTAATACATCTGTACTTCTAGACAAACAAGATTTTGAATGAAGGAGTATTTTAGTGTTTGTATTGGTACTTTTACTTTGCTAATACGTAAAATATATAATGCATAAGGAAAAAATATGAACTGTATAGTCATATAGTTCACTTCCATTAAGGAAAAATAGTCCACTGTGCAGGACAGTAATGTCATATTTCCCCTGCAGATGGTGCTATCTCACCGCTACTTTCAAAAGATTTGACTTCCTGGGTAATGTGAATGAACACTATCAGAAATACACTGATAACCTCACAGTGGTCCTCCTGTTTTATCATCTTTATTATAAAACGTGTGCCATCTATCACTGAAAGTTGATTGGTGTGAACAAGAGCCGAGAGATCCTGAACCTAAAGTTAACAGTTAAGATGATTTATGTGCTGCAAGTGCCCGTTCATCTTCATCGACCAGAGTTACTATTTCTGTGTCGAAGTCACCCAAGTGGTCCCTGTCAGAGGCCTCATTCTCTGTGAACAGCTTTTTATTCCTTCTCTGCATCAAGTGCTACTCTGTCAACTTAATATACATCTTTCATTTCACACTCACTGAACTGTAATCAGCTGTAATTCTCTACATAAACTTGTCAAGGAAGCTTTTTTCTCATCTGCAGTCTTTTTTAAGCCTCTTTCTTTTATAGCCAATTCAGCATTATGGACAAATATGGACAGGCAGAACGTTAAGGATGATTTTTTTTTTTTTAACTTCCTTGTCTGGTTGAAGCTGATAAATCCTGCAGCTCACTTACACTGTTTCCAGAAGGAGGAACTGGGGTAAACGTGAGTATCTGATAGCCAACAGATATAGTTATTTACTTGCTATTCATAGAAGGAAACGTAGTACCTCTTCTTACATAAACAGCACAATAGCTTATTTGTCCTCTGCCTCTCAATACAGTGAGCAACTGTGACCTGCCATCTCTGGTGTCAAAGCCTTTCTCAAGAAAGTCACACTGTACTTCCTGCTTCAACACGTGAAGTAAAACCTCATACAGTCTGTTTCAACAAAGGACGAATAGAGCCTTTTATTCTATAAAGGACAGAAAGAGCTGTGGATTTATGAAGTTATGGAAAGTGTGAGCTATAGAAAACTAACATGGGGGCCGAACCTGCAATGATGGACTAGTCCTACAAGCACAACCCCACAAACTCATGTTGACATTTTGACCTGTCATAGCAGTAAAAGCACCAATGCAAGTAATAACATGAACGTTGAAGAAGATGAAGAACATGAAGTTTTAGTCCTATTCAGTTGACAGTCCTATTCAGTTGACAGTGTGGAATTCAGGGCCCTGAAACTGAAGCAGCTAAATGGAACTCAGCCATCATTCATGTTATTAGTCACACATGTGCTTTTGATACTGTGAAAAATCTGCATCCACTGTGGCCATCAGTGAAAATGAAGCACACACACTCAGGATGAGTGTGCTCTACTGTACACTGTACACCCTGCATCGTAATTATGTAACCCTCAGCGCACGGAGGAGCAGCAACATGAGTAGAGTGGAGAAAGTGGAGGAGCTATAAAGCAGTGAGTGAAGCTCTTTAAATGCACATGTGTCTGCAGAGGAGGAGACAAACAACAACAGAGCTTTGATTTTTTTTTTTCCAAATCCTGTGAGATGCTCGGGATCCTGCTGGAGATGCAGAGAATCATTTGCCACACATTCCGGTGGAGGCACTATCACGGACCACGTGAGGGGAATATTGAATGACGGTCCCCGGCAGACAGTTCATCTGCTCGGCTGCTGACATGGACTCCTGGACGGTGTGTTTCTCGCTCAGCTGCTCTCAGAGGGAGCTCGGTCCTCTGAGGTCTGGATGTCACCTCTGATCCTCTGCTCTTCTCTCGGCTTTGCTTTTCCTTCACCCTCTCTCCTCCACAAGTCCCACAGTTGAGGAGGAGGAAGAAGAGGAGGAGGAGGAAGAGGAGGAGGTGGAGGAGGAGGAAGAGGGGGGGTGATGGCTTGGCCGTGCATCAGCAGGGTCTGCTGCCTGGCTCGCTTCTGGAACCAGTTCGACAAATCGGACCTGTCCGTCCCGCTAACCATCCAGAACTACTCGGACATCTCGGAGCAGGAGGTCCGCTCCGTCACCAAGCACGTCTCCGCGCCCGGGAACAACCACGCGACCCCGGGGCAGCGCGCCGCCGGCTCCCCGCAGGCGCCTGGAGATGGCCCCGGGACCCGAGGGTCGTTCAGGGGGCGGAGGGAGCCCAGCTACAAGCCCCGGGAGGACTACCAGCCCCCCGGGGTGCCTTTCCCCAGCGTCACCCAGTACAAGCAGGATTTCAAACCGTGGCCCATCCCCAGGAAGGAGAACTTCCCGTGGATCAATGAGGGGGGGCGGGCGGACAGTGGGGGGGACAGCCCCGTGAACAGCCCCGGAGGCCGGGGGCACAGGTGGGGGGAGCAGCAGGGGCTGGAGGAGAGGAAAACCAGCTCCTACAGGTAGGACATGCACACACACACCTGGAGCGGCTTCAGCACCTGTCGCTGTCCACTTCACCCGACACGAGCCTGGGCTCTGCTCTGATGCCTCGTTAGTCATAGTTCACTGACTTCTGAAGGAGTCATCAATAATTATCTTGCACATCTCGTATTCATATACAGGATGTGAGAGCTTCAGTATGAATATTTGATGTGCGTTTATGCTTTTTAGTTTAGGTACAGTATGCAGGCAGGAAGTGTGTGGTGCTGATTGGCTTGTGAGCTTATGCTTATGAGCAGTGCAACCAAACAGTGTGTGTGTGTGTGTGTGTGTGTGTGTGTGTGTGTGTGTGTGTGTGTGTGTGTGTGTGTGTGTGTTCCTCTTTCAGATTGGTTTGAATAGATTTTAGTTCAACTGTCCAGTGTTTCACAAAAATTAGATTGGTTTGTGCATCAGAAATATTTGCTGGAGATCTCCAGGTAGAGTTATTGTCAAAATGCAAAAGTAATGAAATGGATATTCTGGTGATTTAGTGTTGAAGCTGCAAGAACAAAAGGTTTAAGACTGATGCAGAAGAGGTTGAGATCTCTGGACTTTTAGTCAGCTTCAGCTTCAACACACTTCAAATGATGCAACTCATGTCTTTCAAAGTCTACATCCAGATTATAGTCTCAGCCTCATCCGAGATAACCCTGATAACATCATTGGGACTATTTTTTTCAGAGTTTAGTGAGCTCCTTTCAAGACCACAGGAGAGGTTTCCACAAGCTGAACACTCCATTAAGTCCGCTTTTGCTGATGTTGCAAACATAGTCGATCATTATTCTAACCATGTAAATAAGTACTAGATCATCATCCACACTGTGCTACAGGCATTGCTTCAAACACAAGAAACCTTTGGTCTGAACTGAATGTATTCCGCATGCTGTCCGTCAGCCTGCTGATGCTTGTCGTCCTCCAGGCAAGAGTACAGGCCGTGGACGGGGGTGAGACCAGCCAAGAGCGCGAGGAGAAACCCCCCAGCTCAGTACTCCAGCCCCGGCACCGAGGCCACCCACGTCCCACGTGAGACCAGCTACCAGGCTGCCTACAGTGGGGAGGCCCAGAGGTCCACAGGGCTGCATCATGGGGAGCAAGTCATCCCCTCTGCCAGCACCAATATACAACCCGCTGCTGTCCCCCAGCCCGTCCCCGCCACCCTGCAGGTCGGCAGCTCACCAAGCCCCTCCGGCCTCCAGCAGAGCGTCCCACCGGAGAGGACAGAGCTCAGCGGAACAACCAAGGGAGGAGAGGTAAGCACGGGCAGCAATGTTGTTCCACAGTGTCGACATCCAGCCTGAGGAGCCATGTCATGCACATCACTGAGTTCACTGCAAGAGCTACAGGTTCAAACTGCAGCACGCTCGTCCTGAAAGTCATCTTCATCCCAGCTCCCTGGCGGCCTGTTGCTGTTGGGCCGTCTCAGAGAAGTGAGACAGCGTTCTGTCCCTAAGCAGCTCAAAGTGACCCAGCTGTTTAAAACAGGCCATGTACTGTGTTAGGTAACACTGTGCTGGTGCTACACTCATTACTTTGACCTGGATAGAGCAGCTTGATGAGAACAAAAAAAAACCGAAACGAGTAATTCTTCCAACTGTGGTCCATTTTAGGTTAAAAATAAACCTGTGTACAAATATATTGATATGCACTGAAATACTTACTTAATCATTCTCATTATATTCTCACATTTAGAGGGATGTTTTTCCAACATACACACCAGTACTCGTTTAGACATACTTTGCATTCCAATTAGGGCTGAACAGTTAATTGAATTATTATAAAAATCACAACATGGCCAAGGGCAATATCCAAATCTCAGGAGCTGCAATTTTTTGATGAAAGTAAAATGTGTCACATCATACTACCATAACAATTGAAGCATTGTGGTGCAGCATACATGCCCCAGCCAACACATAATATTCTCCAAACATAAGGAAACAAGCTTCTAATTCCAACAATACATTGATTTATACATTTAAAGATGTAGAATATAATATTTCAGGTAAATGATCTTGACATCAATTTTTGGGCTAGAATTATTTTTACATTTAAAAGAAATATTGTCTGGAATTTAAAACCAAGAAAATGGTTCCACTGTCACATGACCATCTCAGCAACAAAACTTACAAACACTAAAAACACTACCTGAAATTACATTATAACAAAACCATTTGATAACATATTTCATTAGATGTGATCTTAGTCCAGATGATGAAGGGTCATTTTTCTGACCCGGAGACAACACAGAAAAACACATTCCGAAAATATCATTTAACATACGTGATGGTAAGGACATGTGACTGAGCTATTCATTTTTTAATGACAGTGTGGCCAACAACAACAAAAGATGAATTGACAGCAGTTACAGAATAATTACCCAAATATTCACACCACTACATTTTGCCCCAGATTTGTGCAGCTCCGAGACACTAAGAGACACAAAGAACCAGATTTACAGTCTGATTGAAGCAGGACGAACTGTAACAAGGCGAGAGGATTTGCTCAGGAAGCCGAGAATTTATCGGTTCAGTCAGGTTGTTCCAGATTATCGTGGGATAAACTGGGTGAGGGGACACATCCCCCTTCTCCTCTGCCCCCTCCCTCGATGCTGTTGCTCGGGTCAGCTGTTGCGTGACAGTAAGTGAGAGAGTTTTTTGGGAATCTCCAGAGGTTTAGTGCCATCCCTCATCCCCGCCCTCACCCCTCAGTGCCATCTGCCAGTACAGAGCTGGTCTGGTCTGGGCCAGGCCAGGCTGGTTTGTCTGACGCCCCTGAGGTCCTTAATATTTGGGTGTTTAAGGAAGTTTACATTCTACTTTCCTGGATATTTTATTGGTGGATTCCTGTATTTTCTTTTAGACTCAACATGTCCCACTTTAACTACTTTTAGGCTTAAAAAAAAAAAAGATTCATTCTTTTCCAGGATTTTGTTTCTGGCAATGTACAGATTGAATAGTCAGTGAAATTTCCAAATTTGAAAGCTCCTCAATGAGATGAGCAAAGCTTCTTCTTAGATTAAATAAAGACATTAAAAAACACACTGTATTATCTGAAAAATGCAGTGTCCCAAATCTTAACAGGGCTTTCCCCGGACATTTGCATTCATATTGGGAAACACAATTTGCAGGAGATATGAGTAAAATAAACTTTTTTTAAAATGAGACTTTTTCAAAAATGGGAAATTTTTCAAGGGGAGGGGAGGCTCATGACCTCAGTGTGTCTACGTCCCTGTGTGTTTGCCCTCAGTCCTGCAACTTCAGAGGCTTAGTGAAAGGTGATTAATGCATGAGAGAGAGAAAAAAAATCACCTGGCTATTTGCATAATTTCCTGAATAATGGCTGCTCTATTAAGCCGTTATGCCTCTCAGTATCCTGCGTGGTGGTGATGGAGGTCGAAGTGAGAGATGTCAATGGCAGGACGCGGACTCTATTAATAACTCTGGCCCAGTTGGAGCGAGAGTTCACGGCACATTAAGGAAGGATGTGCTGCTGGCTGTATGTTCGGCTGTGGGACTGCAGTCGATATCACGCGCTCACCACTGCCACACACACACACACATGTGCATGTTGGTGTGCAGGTTTCCAGTTATACTACAATCGGCCAGTGCGACACAAACCAGCCTGGCAGCAAATCAAGTTGATCTTAGATAATCCACCCCGGTCACCGCCGGCCCACTCGCTGCCAACTCATTATTGACTCACCAGCCCCCTGCAGAGGTGTCTGACCAAGCATTACACATCCCACTCCAGTATGCATTACACTGGCTGATGGCACTCTGCTGATATTTGTCTTCGAGGGCATTCTCAGTTTGCGATGCCACTCTGTAAAATACATGACTAGACCAAAATGTGTTATCACCAGCAGGCCGAGTGTTGAGCGTGAAGCGGAGCAGACTGTATCTATTCATTAAAAGATTTACTGGTTAAGTACCAAATAAGCTGCTGAAATCAAAATCAATCTGCTCCTGATGATAAAGGAATTGGGCAGCCATGAAATTCTAATTATTGCTCAAATCAGCCTGTCAAGACTGTGAGCTCCCCCCCACCTATAACACATTGAGTCCATCTCAGCAGAGAAAAGATGTCTCTAATTTCATGGCGATTGAGCGATTAGAACAACTGATGCTTCCCGTTATGATGTGAGACGTGTTGTCTTGAACTCACTGAACCTGCAAACCTAATTTACATCCTGGGAAGAGGCTGTTACGAGCTGTCAGACAAGAGAATGAGCCTCTGTTAAACCTGAAACCTGGCTTGTCCCACTTGTCCGGTTTAAATCAGTGCAGCCCTCAACTCTCAGCGCTGTGTGTATGTGTGTGTGTGTGTGTTAGGAATCAGGGCTGGCAGCACAAGGCAGACAGATTTTCGAGGATGGGGCTGTATAATCCGGAGTGTGTGTCAGGGATGAGCGAGACAAAACCGCTGAATGGGGAACACATTTAGCATGCAGAGTGGAAACCTCAGCAGGAAACTCTTGTTATGATAAATTCTTGGTTGTTTTATAGTCGGCTTAGAGGCAGGGAGAGATTTGGGATTGTGCTCCCAGAGCTCACGAGCAGCCCTGCTTAACTCCTGAATACAATGTGCAACAGTGCGGTGTTGCAGTGGCATGCAGCAGATGCACGGCAGAGAGGAAGTGGGAGAGTGGAAAATGCTGCTCACAATGGATTTAAACTGAAGAAGAGGCTAGAAAGTCTGCAGGGGACGATGCAGCCAGAATTCACCTTGGTCTTACCTCCTTTGTCTCTCTCTCTCCATTTACCCAGGGGGCGGGACCAGAGGCTCACCTGGTGGCCCCCATTTTGGCTCGGTAGAATCATGGTCAAGGTTACTTTACACTTTTGAACACATACTATAGATGAATTACTGAACTGGCCTCCCGCTTGCAAGTCTGGAGTCCTTTAACCAGAGCCTTTGTATGAACTAAATCAAACAACCACAAAGAGATGCAAAATGGCTACAAGATGCAAAATGAACAAGGGAGACACAAAAAGACACAAAGTCACCACAGAGATGTAAAAATGATGAAAAGAGATACAAAGCAACCAGAGAGGAAAAAAATGCTTTTGTAGCTGTTTTGTGTCTCTCTCAGTCTGGTGGTCTTGTCCCTACATATGGTGGTGATGGTGGGGGGGCATGTCTGTGTCCAGGGGCCTCGTAAACTGTCCATGTCTGTGTCCTATTTGGAGCTACAAATAGCAGCTGTTTGTGTTATATCACATTAGAATATGGAAAGTTGTTTATTCTGCGTTAATGTATTCCAATGAACGTCTTCTCATGTTTTTACTCATTTTGCAAATGTGGCCCCTCTTGTTTAAAACTGTTCCTCCAAAAGCTGAAAAGTTTCCAAACCTACCCCTGCAGTTACCCCATTCATCCTTTGTTTTTCTTTTCCCCCAAGCCAGGCTGTCTCCCTGTTCTTCTTCTCTTGCCTTTTCTTTCACTTGGACCTCTTCCCTTTTCCCACGCTGCCCGGGACTACAGAGGGAGAGCTCAGTGCCAAGTTGGCAGGACTGTGGCAGGGCGGAGAGGAGAGGATTGAATTAAGAGCAGCGGAAAGGCAAAAGAAGGTTGAGAGGGGGAAAAGAGGCAAAGATGGGGGGAAAAAGATGAGGAGAGAGAGGAATGAGATGCAGCGCGTGATGGAGAATGAGAGAGGGGTGGGGGAGGGGTTGGTGAGCACCCATTTGATGGATTATCTGTTAAAGTGCGATGTTGCATCGGGTTGCAGTCTCCTTTGGCACCAATCTAATTTAGGAGAGAGGCAGACCTGGCTGCTACACAGAGCACAAAAGCCTGTGTGTGTGTGTGTGTGAGGGTGGGAGGGAGCGAGGAAGTGAACACACCGATCTGACTTGCTGAACAACATGTACTGCCTTCGCTGCCACCCACAGCGCTGCACAGCCACATTCAAAGTGCTGCTGGGACAGCAAGCCGTCAATCTCTCCAAAGACCATCTGAAGCTCCACAGCTGGGAAACTCAATTAAAACAGTCTGGCTACTTTTCATTGGCAGATCCAATAGTTGCTAAACAGAATTGAATATGGGCGACTTATTTATTCTCTACAGCTCTGATAGACTGTGGTGAAGCTTTGAGGACAGCTGCCATCAGCAGAACAGAGCAGCACTAAGCAGGGAGTAGCAGTCCAGTCCAGGCTGCTGGCGCCCTGACAGCAGACCTGATGCTCTGTGACGGCACAGCCCAACCAGTCTCCTCTCATTTCATGGGTCCGGTGTGAGCTGGACAGCTGCTGCCCTCTCTGGTTTCATCTGTGTGATCACCTTAAAAGCTGCTGTTATCCCCCCCCCTCTTTCTCTCTCTCATTTTAGGAACATCTGGTGAGGACCAAGCTCCCTCCGAACCCTTCCGCTGTCTTCCAAAGCGGATCGAGGATCTTCAACATCTGACAGCAGCTCCACTTTTCCAGCCATTCCACTTTGATCGCTTTCAGTTTTAAGGAATCAACAGGGGAATGATTTCAGTCCATTCCACAACACAAGAATCTATGCAAGGGTTTGTATTGTTGTGAAGCCTGTGGAGCTGCAGCGTCAGTACCCCTCCCCCCCTCCGATCCCTTGAAATGAATATGCATGTAACGAAATAGTTTTAAAACAAGCATTTTTTTTTTTTGCAGTTATAGATGCACAAGAAACTGGCTGCTGTGTGTGTGAATTTGTGTGTGTGCACCTGCTGATTTGTCCTTTTATTGTACATAATGGATGACGTGGTTGGTCACCACATGTGTATGCTTCAGAGTACTATGTTGCCCTTTGGTGTTGCTAGAAATCTGCCTGAAAATATGTTATTTATTTCCTCAGTATTCAGTTAGTTTGCTATTTTGAGAAAGTATTGTTCCAGTCTGTTATTTTGTAAATCTATTGTTAAAGGAAAAAGAGCAAATATATGATGTAAGTGAAATTACAATAAAAGAATATTAGGTTCTTAGCACTTTCTCTCAGACGTCACTTGGCTCTTTTTCTCAGCTGTATTTTTTTTGTATCACATAGTTCTGGGTGTTATTAGTTATTTAGAGGATCGTGTGAATTGAGCACTAATTGCAATCAATCGCTATTATATCAAAGGTCAGTAATCTGAAGGCAGACATTTAAAACTCTGTCAAGTGTCATACTTTGGAAAAAAGAAGAAGCAGTTTGAGTTAAAACCACTTGACATGTGTAATTAGTACAATAATACTGCCAGCTTGCTCCTCTATGTTCAGTGCTCATAGGTCGGTAAGCTCAAATGTGAGTGGTGGCTATATGCAGGTAGCTTTGGACTTATTTGGCCAGTCTTTAATGAAAACAATGGTGGCAAACTGAATTTTGTTTATTGTGGCCACAAAATTGAAATTAGATTCAAATGAGAAGCTTAGTCATTTTAGCTCAAAAATCAACCTACCAGCACCTCACTATCACTCACAAAGTTAGCTGGCCTGACTGTTGTCTCACAGCATTTTGCTCCCGGTAAAACCAGACATTTTTGCACTTGGTTGTGTTAGGATTAAACAAAGCAAATATGTGTTAATTAATGAGCTCTAGAGGTGTTGGTGGTGTATTTGTTTCAGCTCTATACTTGATGCACAGAGTCAGCATTAACTCTTTTTAGAAATGATGTTGCTGTTCTCTGGATAATCCACAAATTTCCCTTCCTGTCAGCAGTTAGAAAGTAGTTCTTATGAAAATAGTTAACAGCGAAGTGAGAGGATTATCCAGCACAAAAGACCAGTCTCCACATCAATCACATTGTGGTAACAGATATTCTAAAACCAACTAAGAGCAAAACTATCTATAAGGCTAGTTAGCACCAAAGGGTTCAGTGAAAGTGGGACATGTTGAGTTCAGTTCATGCAGAACAGGTGTCCACATCACCATCCCTAGTTAGTTAAGAGATTCATTGTCCACAGTCTATTCTGATTGTGTCAATCAAACAATCATGTTCAACACGAGACAGATTTGCAAGAGATAATTCAGAGTTTTTCTTTGTTTATTACAAGAATATTGATTATGTTTTTGGTTTGCACTGAAACATGAAAATACAACGTTTGCGTGTCTTCTTAACGAATTTGGTTGAACGGGCATCACAACCACTCAGGCCAAACACGTCCACTCGTCCACACATTAACATAACGCAGAGCTCCACACGGAACAGAATTACCGACACTACATCAGCCCACGAAACACAGACACACGAGCACTCGCTTCCCATCAAATTCGCTAACATTTAGTGGTGGCTACATCCACTATCCACACATGTTCATATACACACACTCACTACTGTTAGGGCTTTACTGTTTGCAGTTTACTGTTATTAGATAAAAAAATAAAACAGGATTTGAAAACACCATCTATTTCATATTGGTCATATACACTGTGTACATTACATGATCGATACATCACACTTGTTATCCAGAACACTTCAAAGCACCTGCAAGCTGGCTATCAATCCTGGTTGGTGAAGAAGAGAAGATAAATATTACGTGATGTCTTGAATGACAGTAACAGATTTGATGAAGATCTCAGCTTAAAAAATGACAAACACGAATCAGTTACCTCTTCTGAAAACAGCGATATTCCAAGAGCCGTAATTACCTTTGCCAGGCAGCACTGAAATACATCAAAGGATGTTCGTAATGACGGATTATTGTCTGCCTCGGTAAACACACTTTTAGAAGATTCTCTATGTTTTGCCCACCAGACATTACTATCAATGTGATGGATAGAGAATTCTTATATTCAGATGTTCATTAGTGCTTCCAACTTGCTGTAACTGTGATTCACCTCTGCTGGTAAAACGGAGCTTGTTCCCAGTTCGGGGGGACGTGACAGCAGGATGAAGAATGGAGGAGGGGACAGCTGTCTGATGTTATCATTTAGGCCTGTAAGTCACTCCGGCTTCATTTCCCTGATGACTATCTGGCTGTCTGGCAGGAAACACTTCATCATTAAAATAATCTTCTTATGAGGTAAGCGAGAGCTCGACAGCCTCTTAAAATCAAATAACACGAGTCCCACAATGCCGCTTCTCTTGATACATTAGGACTAAAATGTTACAATATACCCAGAGTATTAGAGACATTTGTTATTCTGCTGCTGTGTGGCTGCTGTTTGAAGCAAAGCTGAGCCCTTCTATGATTAAGTTAATGAATACAGTACATTAGTTATTACTGCACAACCTGAGGCAACAGGACTACATCCAGGTGTGACTCTTCACACAGTAGAGCTGTTAGTTCACAGAGTCTCTCTCCACCAGCAGTTCAGACAGTCCTCACCATCTGCGTACGTGTCAGTTACCAGTCAATCAGTCATGCTTGTTGTGTCTCAGTTGTCCTTCGACAGGCAGCCCATGTGTGTGTTGGTGAGGAAGTCGCAGGTGGGGATGCTACTGACCGCCTGGTGGATGTTCATGGCTGTGATCTCTCTTGGAGCCCTGCAAACCCCAAAAGTTAGAAAGTTAAAGTTTCCCGTGCTAAGACATAACTAGTTGGTTTCTGAATATTTATGACTCTTTCATGAACTGTTTGTTGAATATTCAGCGGTGAATTAATGCATTCTGATGCATGTTATCGGGTCAGTTCACTGTCTTACATCATGCAAATAGCACAAAACATGGAATACTCTGCAGGCACAGACAGCAGAAACTAATTATTACTAATTAACTACAGCATATAGCAACTAGTTAAAAAAAAACCCAAACAGATCAAATGTGCACATAGTTGGTTTCTACATGAATATGATTTGTAAGAAAAACCAACATCAGTTCCACACTCATTCATTTCTACTGAAGACAAAACAGCTGGACACAGTAGTTTTTTAACAAAGTGTGTAAATGTGTAAAAATGTAAAGTGTATTTGCTTGGGACTATTTTCAGCTGTGGATTAATAAGCAGTTGGTTCTCTAACAGCAGGAGGATGGTGAATGCAAGTTTCGCTCAAACTACACTGTCCATGCTCACCATGATGATGATGTCACCCAATGCAATGGTCTAACTCACTGATGTCTTTTAATAATTTGTGGAGATCTAACGGTACAGAGGGAATGAGATAGTTCAAGCTTTGGATATATAGAAAATTCCTGTTAGGATCAATTCGGAGTTGGTTTGGTGTTTTCATGGTCCACATAGTGTACGTACAATATTCTACCAAAGCAGCAAAGTAATTATTATTCTCACATTACTGAAACTATTTAAATTCTGCAGTTCAATAATCAATAATGAAACTAACAATATATATTCATTTATTATTGATTTTCTTTTTGTGGACAAGAACAACCTGAGTAGTAAACTGGTAGTTAGGATGAGCCCTGGATAAACTGAATGAAGTGAAAAATGGAGCACTAAGCAGGTTGCATGTTAGGGAGAGAGAAAAAAAACAGAGGCTGACCTGTTCTGGGGGGATTTGGCGTAGGCCCCAGCCAGAGCTTCTCTCAGGATGTCACTGGCAAACTGTTCAGTAGCCTGCAGTGTACACACACACACACACACACACACACCATTAGTCACAAAGAAACTCACTCTCTTGTACAGTACAAGGTGAAACACGCAATACTGGGCTGCTGTACATTTTATACATACTGTATATTCATCATCCTAGTCAAGGGTATGTTGAGGTAATGATGAGCTACTGTAAATGGCCGACTTTTCTTTTTTGTCCTGGCCTCTATAGTGACCGACCTTCACAATCATGGCTTCCACTGCTGGAGCGAACACATTCTTCTCCACCTCGACTGGCTGGAAGGTCACTCCGATCTGGGAGAGACAGAGAGGTCATAATATAGAAATGGAAAAAGTAGTGCAGCTTGTTAAAAACAGGTTATTATTGGTTAAATGTATCAACTCTCCCTGCATTTTCACATCCAAAGCCCAGAGAGGCTCCTGACCTGCTGGGCTGTTTCACCGACAAACTGGGCTGATGTGCAGGGGCCCAGGAAGAACTTGGGCTCCTCGTCGGCCTCCTGCTCCTCTTCTTTGACCTTTAGCTTCTGGCAGGGAGGAGTCACAGTGACGATGTCGACTATTTCGTCATCTGCCTCCTCTGGCTCAGTCTTCAGCAAAGCCTGCATCTGCTCCAGCCTCAGCACCAGCTCCTCGCAGCTGCTCAGGGTGGTCGGGCACTCTGCAGACAGATTCACGTGTACATTTAACACACCGTTTCACAAGCAGCAGCGTTCTAGTGGAGCAGAAACAGCAACTGCGTCAGTATTACACTCTCACAGCTTGACGTGTGGCTGCGTGTTCAAATAGAAGGATGAGGAAAATGTCACAAATTTGCTTTTGCTAATTATTGGCTCATTTTACCAGTTCAAGAATCTGACAGTTATAAATCAAGATATTTGTGGAAGGAGGAGGGATGAGGAGAACACAAACACAGATTATCATATTGTCTGGCTCAGGCAAGTGTGTGACTCATTGAGCGACGCAGCCTCGTCTCTCACCCTTTCGAGACAAAAGGCAGAATTAATTAGAACTCACTGTGCCTAAAAACGACACGGTTGAACATAAACACTGAGGCTGCATGCTGGCCGCCCGCTGGCCGCCCGCACACCCTAACTGGACTGCAAACATATTACTGGATCGACTGGTAACTGCAGAAGAACTACACCCACACATGCAACACTGAAGGGAAATATTGATCCACTTGAGCTGCTGAAAACAAAAAAAAAAGTAGACTGTGAAATCGCAAACAAAACGAGCAATATGAACCAAAAACAGACACAGACTCACCGGGCTCATTGTCGATCTGCGTAAGGATGTCTTCGATGGACTCGTCGTCAGTCTTGCGTTGCGGCTCCAGGTCAGGTGGCGTGTAACCCCTCTGCCGGCACCACTGAGCCACCTCCCTAGTCTTCGGGGGGGTGAGGGCCTGCAGGCGGGGCGAGCGGTCCAAAACATCCTGGACGACCCGCTTTACTGCCACAGCACGTTGAAGCTACAAAGAGACATGCCAAAATGCATTATTTAAAACTGTACATTAGGCATCAATCCACAGCTTGACACAGATTATCATTCTGTGCTTAAATTTGAGAATGACAGTATCTCCAGTCCAGTACAGGATACCTTGCAGCTTATCCCCACCCCTGTCCTCATACTGTCAAGTGATGTGCTCTGAGTCCCCTAAGTAAATTAGTGACTTGTAGATATAAATATCCACGTCTGGGCTCATCCGAGAGCCTTTTATAGTAGTAGAGAAAGAGAACAAACAGCTAAGACATGGGCTGCTCTGTATGAGCTATTGATGAATCCATAAGGAAGAGATGAGAGGAGACGACCGGGCAGAGATACACATCTGACCAGATAGATAGGAAGACATGAGGCAAGCAGAAAGCTCGCTGAGTCAGGGTTCCAGCCCTGAGCGCCAAGACAGATTACACAGACAACCAAACTGCAAACAATGCAAATTATCACTGACATTGTAGATGTATTTGTTCTGCAACCTGGAGAGTAACTAGGTGCTAGTAACTGCTGTCACTGTGAGATATTAATGAGGTCAAATTAAACCTTTATTGAAGGAAACCGATCTGCATATAGAGCAGAGAAGTGTGTTCAACATTACAGTTAATTTTGTGAGACAAGTGACACTTTTTTCTCTTTTGAAGACACAGCTAATAATGCCCAACAAAGAGGTAAGTGCATTCCAGTATCTGCAACAACTAATGATCATATTTTATTATTAATGAATGTGCTAAATACATCCCCAATCAGTTGGTTAATTGTTCAGTCTATAAAATGGCAGAAAATAGTGGGGGAAAAATAACCCAATTTTCTAAAGCCTAGCATGTCATCAAAAATGACTTTAAGCTATGAATCATTTATGAAAATAGCTGCAGATTAATTTTATAGTTGCCGCTCAATTTTTTATGATTTCATGAAATACAGTCATTTCTGTTTTTTGCCAACAAGGTCTTCACAGCTAATACACTAGTTAATCAACACAACAGAAAGTCACCTCTGATGCTCTGCGCTTGCCAATAGTCCAGGAATAATACTGTTCTGTTGAAGAGGCACAGAATGGATGGGAATCTTCAGCTAAACAAACAAACAAAACAAAAAGAATTAAACAGCTTGACAAAACCCAGTACATTAGCTTTCAGACTGTTTTAATATACGGAGTTGGTTTTGCTTTTAGCAAATGGAAGGCAAGCTCACTCACTTTTATCTGGCACAATCAGAGGGAACTTTTTCACCACGGCTGTCAGCAGCTGCATCATGGTCTCTATGTGCTCAGTGCTGAGAAGGGAATCACAAGTGTCAGGTGTATGGCAAGAGATTATTCACTGAAATAGCTGCCAGGAAGAGAAAGTGTTCCTAAAACCCTCCATTAATATACTGGTAGCTCTGTGACAGCTTTAATAAATGAAGCACTATTCTTCACTGAGTTCAGCAAGTCATAAATGGAGATGTTAACACTTGAGTTAGAAGTGATAAAATAAGTATATGTGTAAAAACACTGTTGCACTAATTGTCTGTTTCTGCATTAAACATCACATAATGTGCTCTATGTTAAAGCAGCATCGTAACTCCTTCTTACTTGATGAGGTCGTGTGCAGAGTTATCTGCCCCTTGCTCCTGTTTGACTGTGGTGGCTGCAGAGGCAACATGGACAGAAGTGGGGACAGGAGTAGTCACAGGGGGTGATGGACCAGCTGTGACAGCTGTGCCAGCACCTGGCTCTGTCTTCACTGTGACAGTAGAAAAGCAAACATGAGAAATAAATGTCAATAAATTCACACTGTTAGTTTGAGGGTGAAGTTCTTCTTTATATTTGTACTTCTTTGCATTTGAGAAGACAAACATATTTCCTTGTCTTTTTGGAGAAGAAACTGTTATTCGGTAAAACAAAACATCAAAACGTTTCCTTTTGGCAACAGTACCATGACAGCAGGGAAAAATGGAGGTGGGGGATAAAAGAGAGAAAGAATGAGAGAAGAGTGGGTGGAGTGTGGATGGACCCCTCTCACCTTGTGCCAGAGGCAGGGCAAGGGAGGGGGACGCCTGGCTGGCAGGACTTGGGGAGGCTCCAGCTCCAGCTGCTCCAGGGGTGGTGGAGGAGGAAGGAGTACTGGAGACTGGGCCTTTAGACACTACTATACATAGAAGAAAACACACACACAGAATGGATCAATGGCCCATTAAGTAAATAGGCTTAACGGTAAGATGAAAAATGAGAGGGGAAGAAGATGGTTTACTACAGAGATAGGAGAATCTCAAGCATATTTGAGCATCTGGCTCTAATAATTTACACTATGTAGTCACATATATTAGCAAAATAAACTGCCAAACTTAAAATGTTAAAATCATTTGAGATAACGAAATGCTTTTTTTCAACATTTGTTCTTCAGAAACTTGTAGATGTTGCTCACTCCCAAAGTAATCAAAGTCAATACAGCTTCATGTTTTATTCAAATGCCCTTGCTACTGCCTTTTATCCACTTTTCCAAGTGATTTATATCTCTGAGGTCGAGTAGACAGTTTTTCTGGAATGCACACTTTCTTGGTTATAAAAAAACTCTTCATGTGAACTAGTGATGAAGCTGTTTTTTTGGTTTTCAATGGCTGGTGTTTCAATGGGCTGTCTCAGGCATACTTACCTTTTCCAACTGGCATGAGTATGGTCTGCAGGCTTCCAGACCCTGTGCCAACCCCCAGCTGCTTCAGCTGGTTGGCAGGGATGGTTAAGACTGTCTGCTGGGAGCTGGAACCTCCAGAGTGGATCTTCAGCATACCTAGAGACAAAACAATACATTTCACATGAAGAGCAATGGTCAAATAGTTTAACTGGAGCGTACACTCAAAACACAGTAAGATGTTTGTCTCTGCATACCTGAGAGAGTAGCACTCGTCTTCCCTCCTCCTGCTGCCACTCCACTGACTAATGAGGCTGCAGTGACCAATGACGTGCCGCTGCTTTTGGGTGCACCCACCACAGTGCCTACCCCTGCACCCTTGGACATGCTGATGACGGGCATGTTGGTGATGCCTTTGGCGACCGTGACCACGGCTCCGGTTGAGCCCGCAGCGCTCTTTGTCATTGTGGCAGAGCTGCCAGCACCCTTGACCAAGGTGGCGACAGCTGTTTTTGACAGGCTGCCTCCAGCTGCAGCGCTGGCGCTCTTAGCGGCACTGATTACTGCTGCTTGGTTGGCGGCCACCAGGAGCGAGTGGTGCTGAGAGGCAGGCTTCCCAGCATCGCCAGCCTGCAGGGAGAGCACAGAAACACAGCTGTCAATCAGGAAATACACAGAAACACTGTCATTTTTGCTCTCTTTCAATGTGTATGTCAGTCAACTAAACCAAAACATGGAGCCTTGATAGAGTTCTAACTTATTGATATTGTACAGATGTAACAACAAGCAAATCATAACGATCTATTTTGTGAATTCATTTGAAAACACTGAAATGAACAGATTTATTTGGGCGACAACTTTCATTTATAAAACACTCATAGAAAATATTTTATGGGGCCACAACACTTCTGCAGTTATATGACAATTATTTATGTGGCAATTTAATTTAAAAATACAAGAGAGGGAGTGCTGGGAAATCACATTCACTGCAGCGGGACATTAGAGTTAACATTAACTTTCTTTTCTTTGCTCTGGTCAGGACTGTTATCCAGTGCCATGTGACTTCCAGAGTGAGACTTGCTGATCAGGTCACTGGTTTTATGGAATTCGCAAAGACAAAAGAGTCAATTTCTCTCATGGAGAGGTCTCATAACTCAATTAACAGTCCTGAAAGGGCTGTTTTTCCAAAGCCAGAAAAGCAGTGATGTATTCCTCTTTTGTGTTTGCATCAACATCTCCAAGGTCTGAAGTGTTTTTCTCTGTTACATACTGCATACATATTTGTTTTCTCCTGTTGGAGCCTCTGGGAAGTCTTTTTGTGTGTTTCCATTTCTCAAGTTAATGAGATCCGGCCATGGACTCTGAAGCTGTAATCACCCAAACCCAGACCACTGCTGATGAACTGCTTAGGGCTCTTCACACACCTTCTAAACACTCTCTCACTGACAAATACAACACTGACCTTGGTAGTGCACTCACTCTTTTACATGCATTAATACTGAAGTGGCAAACCACTAGAACATTTATCTCACTTGCACAAAATTAAAAACAATGAAAATTCATCTGCTGGGATTATTCCTGATGTAAAAGCAGCTAACTTCGTGAAAATCCCCAAATCTATTATTAGTAATTGGGGAAATATTAAATTACATTTTATTACTAAACTGGATTCTGTGGTACTAGTTAGTAGTTGGACAATCTGGGGTACTTGAAAACCAACTTAGCAGTTTTTAAGCATATCAGAAATACTTCAAATCCATTTTTAATGCAACTGCTGTTTGCTCATTTTTAAAAGTAATATCAAACCAGCTGTCAGGTAGAATGAAACAGACAAATATGAGGGCTGTGAAACTGGCCTGTTGTTGGCTGGCGGCTGCTGCTGCAGTGCTGACAGAGCTGGGGGTGGAGCTAGCGGCAGTGATGACTCCGCCTGTCATTCTCAATGTGGTTGTCCCCGGCTTGGACAAGTGGCCTGCTGCTGCCGCTGCTACTGTCTTAACAGAGCCATCAGACAGTTTCACCTGTGCACCCTGGGAACCGCCCACCACCTGTCAATCATAGAAATCATAAAGTTGAATTTAGGATCTGAAACTACAAGCAAACATTCACCTACAAACCACAAACAGTCTATATGAACACAGGTGAGACTAGCAAAGAAGCAAGTGAGGGCTCAGAAAATTAATGACCACAGAAAATCAACACAAAATCTAAGGTTTTTTTCCCCAGACTTTGACAAACCCACACAGTTCAATCCTTTTCCTACTGAAAACAATGAGAATGCTACTTATAATACTAAGTCTGCAACCCCAGCAGATTTTTCAGGAGTGTTAAGTTGTTGTAATGTAAAGTCAAAAAGATTAAACATCATTAGGGAAACTGCTGGTCAGCCATTCATTCACATACTGGGTGGCACAAGATGAGAAATAGTTGAATGAAGAGTATGTTTTCAAACTCAACAGTAACCATTTCATGTCATGCGTGTCAATGGAGGTCCACAGGGGCAACCTCATATATTTTATAGTATTTAACTCAGTAGTGTTTTATTTATAGTACAATTCCATGGATGAGCAATAACAACAGTGGACCATGTTCTTGTGTGTAAGAAAGCCATAGACGATTTCAAAAGCATACAGTGATTATACCATCTTAATTTGACTTAAATCATAATGGTGTTTGCTGAAAACAAGCATCTGAAATTGGCTTTTTTCCTCCAGAGAAAATTGAGATCAGAGAACTCATCAAGTTTACTGACTGAGGAAAATAAGAGCAGCATTTCAAGAATGAGTTGAATTAGCCATAATTATTGACTCTGATCTCTGCCAAAAGCATAATTGCTACTTCTAATCTGACTATCAGAGAGCACTCACAGAACCCATTAAAACAGTATGACGGCTAAGTCCGAGGTGGCTGGTAGATCAGGCAGATCTGCCAGTCAGTGAGCAAAATAGTAAAGGCTTGACGGTGATGCCTACCAACAGCCTTTTCATGATCTGTTATCAATTCCTGAATATGATACTAAGAAACATGCTGCTAATGAAAATTGTCTATTTGTGAAAAAATGTTATCAAGAAAATATTATCTAATAGGGCTCCCTATGATAACTCCAAGGCACCATTCTAGCAACAAAACTAAAAAAATACTTCCTATTAACAGTTACTAAAGATAGCACTAGATAGGTCTTTCCACCATTAGTTTAACCTGTAAACTCTGATATTAGATAGGACTGTGGTGTCAAAATGGAAGCATAATGAGGTCACATACTGCCAAAGTTAAGAGTGCAGCAAATGCAGATTTTATGAGGAGTGGTGCGAAGGAGTGAGACAGAATGAGGTTCAAGAAGAAAGAATAATCAATAGTTCAGTGAGAAGAGTAAAAAGAACAGCCAGAGGTGTGAGAATAAAAATCTGGCAAACACCAAAGGAGGTCTTCAAGAGCGCCTCAAAACTTTACTGGTCATTGTCCTGTGAGACACACTTGATGTCAGACTGTACCACTGTACCAAAACTGGGCTGTTAGTGCTTGTGAAACAGGAAAGGGACACAAACATACAGTAGCACCTACAGCAGCTTCCATTGGTATCAGACACTAGAGGGAATACAGTAAAGTCCTGCACTCAGTGTTGTTACCCATACAGACCTGAGCCAGGATGGCCGCCTTCTGTCCAGCTGTTACACGGATGGCCTGCTGGGTAACACTCGAAGGAGATGATGCTGCGTGACCTGCTGAACTGGAACTTCCCTGCTTCCCTGAACCCTGTGCTGGCTGGCCAACCAGAAACGTGCCCTGGGTGAAATGGACAAGCATGGTTAGGGATAGGGTAGAACAACTTATCTCTTGGAATTTAGATTATTCCTTTGACATTAAATTTTATCAGCTAGGTAACCCACATTAAGAAATAGGGGGAAAAAACAGGATGCAGTTTCCTTACAGCTGAGATTGACATGCAACCCATATTACGGTGTACAGTACATTTGATATATATATATATGATTCTAAGCATGTAAAATTCATAATTTAAATCAAGTTTTATCATTTATGTACTCTAATAGCTTTGAGAAAATTCAATAAGCCTTCTTTACAATTAATTCATTCTAATTTTATCTCTTTACTGGAGCGTGCGTGTGTGTGTACGCGTGTGTGTGCCCTAGCTCTTTAAATGTTTGAGAATAAAGGCACACTATATTTAAGCACATTTTTTTTAAAAAAGAAAATAAATCAATACATTTAGAAAACACTCTTAACCTCCAAGAACGATCATTATTAGGTAACATAGCCAAAATCCTGACTTTAAATGTAGGTGGATTCATCTGCAGACAACTTCATTATATGCTGCTGGCTAAATGCACAGACAGCACTGTTCTAAACCTGGCTGCAGGATCAATGCTGCTATAATGAATGTGTCTAATTAAGAACACACCGCGCTCAACCTCTGCAAGAATACAACAATATGACATTCACCAAGAAAAATAAAACCCCATTTGCATGCAAGTCCTGTCATGCTGTAAGGAAATAAAATTCATTCATTTTTTGTAACCGTGGTGCTGTGTATTAAATGGATAATGTGAATGCACCTTCAGTTTCTTACTTCTTCAAACACTGCTCAAAATATGCCAGCAAATAAAAAGCTAAATAAAAACACTCTGATGAACAAAAATGAGAATCCACAATGCCACAAACAACATCAAAGAGAGTGTTTTTCATACTAGAGTTCACATGTCTCCAAGGTTTGTATTATAGCGTAAATGTTTTTCTACCCACCTGTGGGGTCTGTTTAAGTATATAGGATGTGTAGGAGAGGTTGGAAGGCAGACTGCTGGAAGAGGAAGAGGAGGAGGAGGAGGTCTGAGAGCCCCCAGCGCCTGCCGACGAGCTGCTCTGGGACTGCTGACCTAAATTACAGACAGCCACACACACACGTCAGTCTCAAATCTGATAAACAATCCTGTTATTCTTTATCTGAAATTATAGCTTGTCTTCTATTCATTCAGTTGAGTAATTTTAAAAAAGCATATTTTACTTAGAAAAATGATTCCGAGGAAGAACTACAGAGTTATATGTCATGTAATGTGTATTTTAGATCAAATACAGGACACTGCTAAATCTCTGTATTTGACAGGAAGTGTGCTGTGAGGGATTCTAGCTCACAAGACACATTAAATAAACTGCAGAAAGAAATAGATGACAGGGACTGACTCAATGTC
This sequence comes from Centropyge bicolor, assembly GCA_037975185.1. Taxonomy (NCBI): domain Eukaryota; kingdom Metazoa; phylum Chordata; class Actinopteri; family Pomacanthidae; genus Centropyge; species Centropyge bicolor. The sequence continues at coordinate 2,254,560 of JBBMOC010000023.1, read as the reverse complement.
CAGAAGGTAGTGCAGCAGCCATAATCTGTAAGTCACTTCAGAAGTGGGTTTCTTACTTTTCCCCAAACTTTTGATGAGCCGAGAGCAACCACATTTTTAATACAGCTGTCTGCAGCTTGAGGCACAGAGAAAAATGTCAGGGGGAAAAAGTCATTTGGTCGGGACACTAACCCTGGATACTGAGTCACCACACAGTCATGTATTAGTTTCAGTTAGTCCCAAACCATCCCCGAAGCCATCAATCTCAACTGTCCATGTAGGAGATGCACAAGGAAAATAACACTACATTAAGAAAACCTTGCAATATGTGCTATTACATGTTTGCTTGAAATAAGGTGTTGAGAGAGATGCTGAACTACTGTCAGGCTTTCTGCACCCACTTGTACATCACATTATCATATAAGCCTGAATTGAAGAAGTTTTTTTCCCTCCAGAAACACATTTTATAGTGGAGGTTATAATATATTCAATATGACACTTGAGATTTATGTATTCACAACAATAGGCATTTTATTTGAATTGATACTTTATGGTGTCACAGAGTTGTTTGTGGCCTCATGTTAGTGAGTTTGTACCCATTTGTCTAGAGTGTGTCTGTTAAAGCACATGAGGCCCTTAAAGTGTCCAAGAGGCCCAACTTAATCCCAAAGAGTTATGTGCTGGAGCATGGGGGCACAGCTAACTATTAACCAACACCGATTTTTTTTTGCTAATGTCTGTATTTAGAAGATTAATACAGGATGTAATATGTCTCACTTGCACTGGAGGCTCGGAGGATTGCTCCCTGTGGGATGAGAAGCAGCTTGCCCTTCCCTGAGGGGTTCTTACTGTTGGTGGTCAGGTAGAGCTTGGTGCCTGGAGGCAAATTGGCCAGATTGGCCAGGTTGTTGGCTGGCAGCTGAAGAGTAGCCATCACTGAGGACATACACGGAAAGGAAAAAAATCATTATTCACCCACCTCTGAAATTGTACTGCAAATTCCGAAAAAAAGGAAATTCATCCTTTATACATTAGCATATTCTTACGCACTCCTGATTCTAAAAAAGTTGGGATACTGTGTAAAACTTAAAAAAAATAAAGATTGGCTGATCCTTTTTGACTTAAATAAAAAACAAACAGTACAAAGACAATATAATCAATGTAATGTCATTAACTTTCAAATATATGTTTGTTATGCTAAATTTTCTTATAATAATGCCTTGGTGTCACATGATGTATGTGTGTGTGTGTCAACTCTGACCTCCACTCTTGCCACCTGAACCACCAGCTGCCTTGGCGGCAGTCTGCTGACTGGATATACCACTGGCTCCACTGACGATGGCTTTTGCAACTCCCTGAGCCAAAACCTGCTTCCCACCCATCACCTTGGAGACAGAGGGGTTGCCCTTGGCGACCAGAATCTGTCCACTGCTGATTGCCACCTGTTTGACTGCAGACTGAATGGCTGAGCTCACAGGAATACCTAACATCTGGAAATCAGAGAATTGACTAGTGTAACTTTTGGAATGATTGTAACATTTGACGAAGTATATATCATGTATCATTGTTAACATGACTGACCTTGCTAGTTGTGGCCCCTGTGGCCCCTCCTGCCTGTTTCTGGGCCGACATGGAGATCATGTGACCTCCCTTCACTGCGACAAACTGGTGTGCTGCTGTAGCGGCAGGCTGCTGCTGGCTGGTTACTGTGGAAACCATCTGCTGCTGCTGTGTTGAAACTTCCCCTGGCTCCTGCTTGATAATAACCTGTACAACGAGTGAGTGCACATGGAGAGGAGGATTGTAACAGGGAGGCCACACTGCCACAAACCACAACAGGTTGTATTATTGTATATATATATAGTATTATAATATTGCAGCTATTAAAACTGGTGTAAATTACACTTTCTAGTTAAAAACACACAGTTTAGTGATTAATGTGATCCATTTTGAATGTAAATTTAAGTTCACCCTGTTTTTCAATAGGTGACAGACAGAAAGGCAGTGAGAAGAGATTTGCTGCTTAAAACAGATTTTTCAAAATCAGCATCATCATTAATTCATTATAGAGATGTTTTTATATTCCCCATCTGTCCCTATATGCCCTGGTCTTTAGTACCACAGCAGATGCCAGTAGCCTACAACAGAGAATCTGAATCTGAGCCAATGAAAGTACCACAGTGATAAAACAGAAATTTTAAGGAAATTCATGTTTCATTCTTTGTGGATAATGATGGGATGATGAGTATGTGGGCGTAGGAGGACTTTTCAGTGGGGTATTGACACTGACTGAAACTGAAACCATGCAATTCTCCTTGCAAAGCTCCCTGCACCCCCTCCTATCTTCAGAGTGATGTCCCATTTAAATAGCTTGCCAAGGCACTCACATCTGCTGAAGATAGCACCCTGGCCTACTATTAATACCACCCTGCGTTGTTAAAGATACAGATACTACAGGGACAGATTATTCACACTGGTGGGAACAGATCAGTAAAAAGAGAAATCATGGGAATATATGTTAAAGAGTGACACCATTTAGGCTCTACTGACTCACCTTCACCCCTGAGGAGAGGAAGGTGCCAGAGTGAACTTTGGGGGCTGGAGAACGAGTGCCTTGAGCAGCAGACTGTTTGGCGGAAGGGCTTCCTGTGGGGGGATTTAAACAAAAACACACACAATATGTCATGGAGGAGATGACTGTGCTGGCGATGGCTCACTGCAGTTCCTGCCATCCTTTCCACAGACATCAAGGCCATTGTGGTGCAAGGTGGCAGTTTCATGCCAGGGTTACTCAGTGTGGGTGTTGAAGTTGAGTCTTGGCTGATGCACTGACTCACAGAGACGAGCGCTGCTAAAGTTTCGTTCCTTACATTAAAATTTGTTTTATCCCAGGATTGGTGAATCAGCCACAACACCCACATCAACCTCATCCAGCTTGATAAAACATCACTTGATAGCAGTCCAGCACTGCTGCCAGCTCTGGTTTAGCTGTGCACCTGTAGTGGAAGTGTGGGAGTGGCTGAATGGATGAGAGAGAGAGAGAGCGATCTAGAGGAAAGAGCTCCTATGTGGAATCTGAACTGACACTGGTGATGTGAGGAAGTAAATACAACAGTCCTGTAATGTAAGATGATCAATGATGGGATGTACACACACACGAAGTGCACACATGATCATCCTGACAGTGAACAAGCATCTTTCTAGATAATTGCACACCTTGTTTACGGTGAACCGCACATACACAAACAAAATTGGATGTGAGTGTGGGGTCTCATCCTCCTAATCTGGCAATGAAACACAGCAGCTCAGTCACCATGGTAGCCTCTCAACCAGCAACTATCCTGCTGGCTCACCAAACGTCACAGTTTATGAGTGCAAAACAGGGACAAAAGAGAGACAGAAGGGAGGGAGTACAAAGCTAGATAAGAACGTACAGGGGGGGTAAAAGAGGACGAGGAAGAAAAAAAGTACCAAAATAGAGAGGGAGAGAGAAAAAGTCTAGAGGGTATTGTTCATCATCTGTTCTGCTATAGAGTACATTCTTCAGAGCCATTTTTATATTCTGTGTGGGCGGCTCAGACACCGCTTCTCGATTTTGCAGCAGGTCCACTTCCGATTTCAAGCAGCACTTTGACACTGAGTAGGAGATGTGTACCTGCGGAGGCGGTGGATGAGGAAGCCATGCCGATCACCTGGCCTGGCTTGTCAACAATGATATAAGGGTTGTTGAGCACTGACGAAGAGCTCTGCTTGCTGTGGACAGGGGTGGAGGTGGTGGGTGTGCGAGGCAGTGGGGAGTGGCTCGGCGTGGAGATAGGAGATCCTGTGGGGAAGAAAGTGAAGTGCAGAGGCCATTAGAAGAAGAATTCTCTTAAAGGATGTTAATAACACATCAACATGGAAAAAGCTTCAAGCACATGAATGCTTTGGGAAACGCCATGCTAAAGCAATTTTCTGATAGAAGAAGGGGTCCCCAGACCAAATCTACATGAAAAATGTTATGTGATTTATGAACATGTAAATGATGTCCATTCTTTTCCTTCTTGCTTGTGCAGCTGACATTGATGAAATTTGTCCCAAAGTAAACTATCCATGTACAGATTAAGATTTAGAGAAGTCAGATGAGGTCAAAAACACACACACAAACATTTCTGCAGAAACCGTTCATGCAATTTTTGCACTGAACAATAAACATATACCTGGGGGAACTCATAAGACGGCTTTTTCCCTCTCGAGCACACTACATTTCTAACAATGACTTCATGTTAAATAATTACACCGAGTGAAGAATGAGCACCAATGCCAGGGAACAAAGTGTGCAAAATACAGAAGACAGAACAATAGTGTGACTATGAGAACTCTGAAAATGTTTAATATCAAGACAGTTAAGTGTTGGCTGTCAGCATTTCTTAATTGTGGCCATATGATACCAATATAATGAGTATTCAAACTTTTTTTTGAAAGTAGGCTGTTTGCCAGATTTAGCAGATGACAGACAAATGCCATCATTCATCACTATTCCTGAAGATGGTGACATGCAAAGCTATGAAAATTCTTTAGAAAGACAGTGAAATGGCCACTGGATGGAGACATGTACCTGAAACTATTTTACAGCTCATGGTGATTGGTTGAAATGACTTCCCTGGAGACTCAGCAGGGCTTGGGGGCTGACCCTGTGGGACAATCTTACAGCTTGCTGTGATTGGCTGGAATGCTGAGCTGCTGTGGGAGCCCAGAGTGACCCTGTCGCAGACTTTGGGTCGGGTCGGGGTGCGTTCACCAGCCGCGAGGTTGGAGCTATGGCCACCTGCAGACCTCCCTATTTCTGCTTTGATGAAAGCTGAAAGAAAATGAGAGAGAATATTTTAGTTGAGTGACAGATGTAAAAAATAGAATGTAACCAGTACAAGGCTTTTAATTCAAGAGAGATTGTGAACCACAGAAACTCGGTCTAATGTGGTTTGGGGGAAGAAAACAAAAGATTTGATTGCTAAAATATACGTATACCTTTTCATGGTCACGTTTAAAAGGATAAATGTTTCTGGGTGTGTACCTTTGTCTACATTGGGATCACGTGAGTTGGGAGAACTGGAGTGTCCATAACTTTGGGACAGTGAGGCGGTCAACATGGGGCTGGCTGCCCTCTGAGTCACCTTGGAGGAATAGGACTGAGGGATATAGTCCTCCCCAAGAGAGTTTCTATGGAGTTCCACATCAACCACCTGGAACAAATATAGATCATCGTCAGAGTAAAGCTCTGAGAAAAATAAGTCACTGCAGGGAACAGAGTGAACATTTATAACTTACAGTTTCTGCCCCAAGTGTCTGCAGTCCAGTGTAAGTTCTGTCCAGCTGTAGGAAAAGAAAAGTGAGGTCAAAATAAAGATTTTATGGAGTTTGTTAGTAGTGAACAGCATAATTGAGTTAGAATCACCATTCATAGTTCTTTAATCCAGTAAATTGCAGATGCTTGCTCACGGTCATGACTAAATCAAATTACTTTAAATTCTCATGAGGTTTTATGATCTAGTTGTAATACAAAAGGTAGCTATTAACTGCGCCAAAGTCTCCACACTGGATATTTCTGTTTGCTTTAATGTTGCAATTTTATTTTCTTGTCTTGTGCATAGTTTTTTTGTCACACAACACAAATTATATGTGATCTTATTAAGTTCCATCTGTGTCCACACCGGTTGAGAAGGTTAAAGAAAACAAATTGAAGAGAGAATAAATGACTGTCAGTATCTAGTGTACAATTTGCCAGTAGCAGTATAGAATTCATTACAAGTAATAAGGACATCATAGACACATTAGGATGTCTGTAAGAGGTTCAGTTAAAACTACTTATGGAAAAATACTGTGTCAGTCTGAAGAGAAAAACAAGCCACATGTTGATGTGGTCTATGATCTGGTCTGACCTTTAGCTGGTGGATGATGTCAATGCGTTTGTTGCGAGGGTCTTTGAAGTGGATCTGGATCCTCACAGGAAACTCACCCCAACCACGACGTGTTAAATGAAAGGGAGGCTCACTAAGAACAGACACATTTAGAAAACCTTAAATAACGTCATCAAATACAAACCTGAAGAGGAGAAAAAACAACCTATAGAGGATGTATCACAATGACTTTGTAATCTTCCACCCTGGTTTTTGGCTCAGACCAAGTGAATAATCTCCTTAAATCAATGACTTGAAGGACTCTCTTCTTCTCCCCCTTTGAAGCTTGAGGTTTTCATCCCCACATGACAGAAACTGATCTGACTGCTTGCACTGACAAGGGCGTGGGGCATATGTGTACGTGCATGCACATGATGTCTATTCAAGCATACCCTACGAGTGCTGCTTTTTTTGTTTTTTCTTACTTTCATCCCTCCATCTACATTCAGGCTGTGTCAAGAGTCAGCACAGAGCATTGGGACTGTGCAGGGTTCACTGGGAATGAAGACTTGAGTCAGTCATGGGGAGCTTATGAGCGGCTGCTATGGCAATGTAAGCGCCTTGTCAGCTGAAACAGCCAGGAGGCTGGAGCTCAGGATAAGAATTGCTGACTGATGAAAGAGATCATTTATTCAGAAGCCACGGGCATACTGAAATCCTTTGCCCCTTTTAGAGGATAAAATTGAAAATGAGACATTTTAACCACAGAACTCGAAGACAAAAGTACTGTCAAGTGATTCCTGAACGAACTGTGCGACATCAGTCTACATACCTCAGTACTTTGGGCAATGTTAAACACTCAAACACATATGTTTTTATGAGTGACTATACTGTGTATATATGACTTAGGTGTGTCCACTATTCACTGTTGTTTTTGACTTCTAGTCTGACTCATATCTGCTGAATGACATCACATAATGGGAAGGAAGGAAGGAAGGAAGGAAGGAAGAGCCTATCCAATGATACAGACGTACAATCTCCATAATTAATATGTCTTTTCTTAGTTGCATAAACAGTAGCCACCGGCATGATATAACTGGAGTAGAGATAAATATTATTTGTTTATTTTCAGCTATGATTGATGGGGACTCAGCTGGATGATCTGAATAATCAAATTTCCACAAGGGGGCACTCTTTGTTAAAGGATTTTCATTTTGTTTACTGCTGAGCCTAGGTGACACAATTTGAACATCAGCAAGCTGTTTTTGCACTTAAGAGGCTGATCTGAAAGTTGAATTCAACGTCACCTGATGATGCAGCAAGTCTCTTATGCATTCATGTGCTAGTATTCAAAATTGTTTCCTTACTTTCTTCAGTTTGGCAAGTTGTGCATAGAAAAAGGTGGAGCAAACTATTGGTGTAGGACAATATAAGGTTAAAAGCAAACATTGTGTCTATGGGCAACAAAACACAGTGAAAGCTATTGGAACAAGTTTGTCACTGTCTCACTGACTTCTATTGATGCCTGAGGTAACCACATAAAACCATAAAACAACAGAGGAGCCCTACCTATAACAGGTAGGGCATCTACCTGATATATATAAAATGGGTGCGTGACTGAGAAGTGCTTACACAAACTTCTGTCTGTCTCAGATGTGTAGAAAAATAGACTGGCACAAACCTGACTTCTACTAGGTCGTTGGGTTTGTAGCTGGGATGCAAGAAGAACCAGACTTTCTTCACAAAGTGGTCAATGCTGGGTTCCCTCCTGGAGCCCCTGACATACACCATCCACTTATGGGTCGACTGGTCATTTTCTTCCCGCTTGTCTGGGGGAATGTACCTGAGGGTGAGAAACAAGGACGAAAAACGACCAGAGGGCATAAATAATTAAAACCTGTAAACAGGATACGGGATATGTACAGAGTACAACTCCAAGAGTTCAGCATCAATGCAACATGAATGTGCAATATCTGTTCCGGTGATACTTGAGCTTTAAACAGATTATTAGAAATAATACATGCATGAACCTTTAATGCAAACACATCAGACACAGCTCTACAAAGAACCAGAAAGACAGAGAATGAAAAAGATTAAATAATACATTAGTTGGTAATCTAGGTCAATTTAAACTCATCTAATCTCATTTATCTGTTATAAACTATCTCTGACTGCTGTGCCAAGTTTAAGCCATTTCATTATGCACAACTATGCACTGGAGCACATGAGAAATGATTATTTAACCCTCCAAGACATTTAGTGAGCATGAGACTCACGGGTCTTGTCAGTCAAGCTTCCTAGAACTAACATGTGCTTCGTATTACAGAGTGGTCTCCAGGAACTGTCAGCTATCTGGATCAACTCAGGCCCACGGGAAAATAAATTAAGCAAAAAGGCAACTGCATCAAGACTGGGCTTGTAGCAAAACCAAATTATGGCTCAGCTCTTCAGTGCACAGTCATGCAAACACAAGACGAGAGAGGCTGGGTTGTAGAAAAACACAAGTGCAAAACTATCAAGAGAGAGACACACCTGCTTTAGAGGGGCAATAACTTCTAAAGTTATTTGAACAACAATCGCTCTAGTACACAGTTCATCTAATGTTTTGTATTAAACTGTTCACATATCAACAAACACATTTATCTGTGTTTCTGAGTTTTTCCTTACAGTCTGGTTAACTTCAGCCTAAAAGGTCTACCACTATTTTGAGTTACTTTCTTTGTCATGCCTGTATTCAATGGATATTTGATTCTTCAAAGCACTTGGCTGTGATGTTTAAATGAATAAAACAAAATACAGGCAGAAGGAAGGGTCTCTGCAGGTAAATACATACCACACACATCTAGTGAGAAGTGATGATTCACAGATTTTTGTCTATACAAAGTATACATTGTTTGCTGGGAAAATCCTGCAAAGCAGTCAAATTTATGGTTTATTACACATTCATGGAATTCATCTATTGTCAGACCTCTCATATCCTTCTGAAAAGCAAAGACAAAACATCTGACTATTCTCTACTTACAGTGATGTCACTAAAGACACAAAGAAAATTTGGACATATTTGCAAAATACCAGTTTTCCAAATAGATTAATGAAAATACAAACTGTGATGTTGTGATTGCATGGTCCGTTCAACATGCTGACTTGTGACCCACTAAAATAAAGGAATGCATATTTATGATCTGAAACCTATTCAAAAGTGTATGCAGGACGCCTATCATAAAACAGTCTCATGACTTCCTGGGAAGCTCATAACTTCTACACTTAAAGACCTGCTCTACAACATACTATCCTAGATCATAAAAATGACTGAGTGATTAAAACTTTTGCTTTGTTTAGTTACATACTTTGACACATTCCCCACTACGATTGTCTTCTTTGCATAGAGTCTAGAGGCCTCGTTTCCGGTAGTGTGGTATGTCACCCTCTGCTCAGCTCCAATGGACATTGGCACACCAAATGTATCCTGTGACAAATAATGGAGAACATAACAGGCTTAATGAAAAAGATAAAGATGCAAGCAAGATTAATGCTGACACCCAATTTACATCCATCAAATAATCAATAACCCTGTCACCTTCTTCAACTGAACTCACTTTGCCTGTATTGCGTCCAGGTCTGCGCTCCTGCTTGCTGCCGTCCTCTCTCCATGCTCCCTCTCCATCTCTCTCAGCTCCCTCTCCTTGCTGTGAGAGGGACTCGGACTCCGAGTGGGCCAGAGAAGGAGTCTCAGAGCCCTGGTTGAGAGGGGAAGAGGAACGGGATGGAGACTCCAGGAACCGGCGGATGGCTGGATGGTTCAGCACGGCAGGGTCACTCTTGGAAGCATGCTAGGACACAGAAGAAACGGTGGTCGCAACTGTATTATACCACTGCCTCAGAGCAGCTGTCTGAGTATGACTATATGAGAATTTACCTCAGGAAGCCTTGTTATTCCAGCATTGGCATAGTAATTGGCCACTATGCATGCTCTTAGCTTGTCCATCATCCTCCTGGCTTCATTGAGTCGCTGCAAAATAATGGAAAGACAATTAACTAAAATGTTCTGCCTTGTATTGTAAACAACAAAACTCTGCAAGTTATTTATTTAGCAATGCATTTTTCCTCATTGCAGATACAAAACTATAATATAAATAGAAACATAATTTATTTAAAAAAAGAGATAAGATACTTTTCCAGTATCATTCATGTACCTGACTTATCACATCTATCTCATGCTCTTTGTTCTTCATCTCCAAAGAAAACTGCTCTCTGATGATGGTTTCAATCTTCTGTACTGCTGCCTCTCGGGCTGAAAAAGCAGGGGGGGACATGTATCAAAGACCTGAAATCACCTGAGTCAGTAACATTTACCTGTTAGCTGTCACAGTATGTAAAGCAGGTGTTAAGAGTATGAACTCACCATTATGTTCAGCTGCTTTGTTTCTCTTGCTGTTTTGGACCAGCGAAATGTCCTCATAGTCGGGATCATTGCCCTCTATTTTCCTTTTAATTCCCGACATGACTGCCTGTAAAGACAAAAATATTAGCAGAAATGCACATCAGGAGAGCTAAGGTTAGCTAGTCACATCCATGCACCTAAGGTTGTGATGGTACTTAGCATCGAATTAGCCAGCTAGCAGAGAAGCTGCCAGATAGAGCTAATGTCCACAGCTAACTTTAGCACTGACTAGCTAGCTCGTTATGCTAATGTAGGCTAGCAGATCGTCTACACCCTAACTACCACTACTTCTCACAGTTCGCCCGTTACTTGAGGACACCGCATCCATCAATAAACCTAATTTCAACAAAATAATTTAACGTGGCACTACCAGACTGTTTCTCTCGACCTCTGTGTGACATAAAATACCCTCCTGACGTCCGTGCAGCCGGTAGCACTGTAGCGTTAGCAACCGCTACTATTGCTAGCTAGTTTAGCTAACGTTAGCACACATTTGTAGACACCGATTCAATCTGTTTGAAACGCAAACTTACGACAGAGCCCTGTGCTGCGGAGCAACGTTTCTTTGTAAGGCGTGTGATTTAATTCAGTGAGAGCATATCCTCTGCGTTATGCTATATTCATTTTACACACTCGTGTTTAGTAAATTGCTAAATCTCGAGGTGGACAAGTAAGCTAAATAGTGGATAGTTAGCCTTTCACTTCAGCAAAACAGCCACTAGGGACCACTATTCTACCAAATAGATGATGTATATTATCATTTTTTCTGTGGTTGAATTTAACTGGAAAAATAGTGTGTTAGATTAACAAGAAAATAAAATGTCTTACAAGCATTTAACTGACCAGACAGGTAATCCATAAACATCAATGGAGATGGCAGTATATCTGTCTAACATCACTTAACAACAGATACAACATCATTCAGGCATTTTAGTCCTGTTAGATTTTAATTCAGTTTATTTTTATAGCTGATTTTATAACTGCCCCAAATCCACCTGGATCAATACTCTTCATATTCCTGTATTTTTGTCATCAGATGTTTTAAATGATGAGATGTTTTGCTGATATACTCTGACATCTATTGCATGTCAGCCCGTTCTGGGAGAGGGATTCCTCTTCTGTTGCTCCTCTTGGGTTTTTTCCCTCTTTTTCCCCCTTAAAGGATTTTTTTTCCCTTATTTGAATCAAGAATCTAAGGACAGAGGGCGTCATAAGCTGTACGGATTGCATAGCCCCTTATCTAAAATTGTGATTCTGGGCTATATAAATACAGCTGATTTGACTTGATGATCAGGAATGGATTTCAGAAAAACATTAGATGATAAAACAAAAAATTATAATTTTGACACGTTTCCAATAAACTTTATATTATCTATTATCATTATAACTATTACCCTGCAATGCCCTGGTAAATTTTAAAGAAAGCAAAGAAATGTTGGATCTTGAATTTTTTTAAAGCTCAAACAAAAGCTTAACTTTCCAACCTTTTCCAAACACCCTCCTACTGTGGTGAAAAGGCCTGTCTTGCAGCAATGTGGAATTTTGGCTCATTTGCCAAGAGATACATTACAGGAAACACATGGTTTTCCTGTCTGTTGTACATCACTAAACAATGTAGCCTTAGGAAGTTATATACTATTCAAAAGTAGGTCAGTTTCATATGTTTAGCTGCATCTATCATTTCATAAAGGCCAAAACAATTAAGCCCACCACAGCATCACAGTGGGTCATTAATTTCTGTCAGCTTGTGGCCTTCTTCATTATGGTGTGAAGTGACAGTATGCTGCCAGCGCCGAACGTCTTATAAGCAATAATAATTTATGCACTAACATGAATTTTTATATACCCTGATTTCCTGTCTGTGAGTGTGTGTAAATACTGTGTGTGATGAGCTTGAAATTCTGTCTACATTGTTTAGTGTGAAAGCAGGGGCATTGTGCTCAGAAGAATCTGTGAGAGGAATGTTTGTGGTTTTGATTGACTCCAACCACAAAATAAAGTCTCTATGTAAATCACCAGACAAGACACAACATAAAGGGCCCTGAGAATGTTTATTGCAGCTCAAGCTGGTCGTGAAAGAAGAGCTTGAATTATTGTGGTGGGTTTTATATACTGTTGTCTCTTGTTCAACACAATGGCTTATTAATACATCGCCAACATGATTGATTGAACGCTTGATGAAATAAGAGTCAACAGCCTCATGGAGCAGATTGCGGAAAGTTTAATAACACCTCATATTATATTTATTGTTGATGGTTGTTGATAATCTGTGCTGTCTTCATTAAAATCAGTGGTTTGGTTGGTGATGACAACAGTTGTGGGTTTAGTCATTTATATAATCAGTAGGCTGTAATCGCTTCTGCTTTATCATCCATATTTTTATGGTGTGGAGACACTGGTGTGAAGACCAATGCGTCGCTACTAATTGAAATGAGAATATCCAGCTTTATCTACCACTTCCAGTGCAACAGCTGCTTTTCATCTCAATCACCTAATTAGTTTCATATTGAGTCAAAACTCAAAGCTGGGTTTAAAAAAGAATATATAATCAGGATGTCTGTCTTGGATTAATTTAATGGTGATGATCCACACCACCATTTTTACATCATAAATTGTCTATGCAGTGAGATACAGTGCTGTCTATTAAAGAAATATATACAGTGCATAGAAACATACTGTGCAGGACGACATAATAAAAATTCAATGCATAATTAAAAGTGTGATACTTCCTGCAGGCAATTTTGAAAAAGTTCTTTCTCCTAAACTCTGTTAACCTCTTACAACAATTATAAAAATTACATCATATTTTTATCATTTCATTCTGATGAGACAGGATACATGTGTGAAGTGTAAAGAAAGAAAAACTTTATTGATGTTTCTCTTACACAAGTCAACCATTACATTTCAACATACTGCAGTTTACAAATATCCAAAGCTTTCTCGCAGTTAGACAAAGAGCATCTGAGGAGAAAGTGGTGTTAAAACATCACATCATACATACAAATAATAAAACTTTATATCAAAATGATACGATTTAATTCCCCACTCATTATTTTTGTTTTATTAAAAAGGCACACAGGGCAGCGTTCTGCAACAGGTTAAAGGCCTCATCTTGCATGCAAGCACAATTTACCCACTGATAGTTTTCAACAAAGTCACCTTTGGGATTGAATCAAATCCACTTTGGGTTACATCTGCATTCATATGAAACTCCATCAATCAACTTTGAATGCTTCAGAGTTTCATTTAAGGCACATGTCATGATTTGCATTTTTGGAGTTAAAATATGTCGGCAAACAAACAGTCCCACAACTCACCACAACAAGCAAAAAAATAAAAGAAAAATCAACAAACAAAAACAATCTTATCCAAGTAAACAACGTATGAAAGCTTCTACATATCTACTAATGAATATCAATAAATCAACAGAGCAGAACAATTTTGAGTAAACACTCAGTGAAATCACAGATGCACACACACTCAAATTCTCTCTCTCACACACCATTTACTCCAACTCCTGTTGCTTTTCTTCTTTCTTGCCCTTCAGCCTCCTCTTGTTGGCCCCAGGAGTTACCTGACTTATGTTACTCCGAAAAGGAGTGTGGGCCTGAGGATGTTTTCTTTGAGCCTGTACTACTGTTGAAGGCCTGACACTGAACTCGTCCTTCTAAGAAAAAGCCTGGAGGAAGGTTTAAGTCAAAATCCCCCCACTTGTTTTTGTCATTGTGACTGACAGACGGAGGCACAATCTCTACTGTTCTCTTGAGACTTATGAAGTCACACAGTTAGACTGTGAGAATCATACAAACTCCCTGAACCTTGAACCTGAAAATAAACCTCTCTTACTCACTCTTGACATTGCTCTCTTGCAGCAGTTTTGTTGTTGTTGTTGTTAGAATATCAGAGGCATAGCAGGTAGTGGCCAACAGGAGGAGCTGACAGGCCCTTTTATCATTTCTTCCATACAACACATGAAAGCAAAGAACATTTACTGATACAGTAAAAAAAAAAAAGAAAAAGAAGAAGAAAAAAGAGAGGAAATCATTGTCATATAATTCTACATTTAACAGGACTCTGTCAAAGTGCACAATTGGGGCTCTCAGTTACAGAAAAAAACAATATGAAAACAAGATAAGATATACAGTTAAATACAAGTTAAACAAAGAAAACATATTAAAGTTATATTCACAGCAACATCTCTAGTCTATCAACACCTATTGTAGTAAAAGGCGACTTTTACTGACCATGAGCCACATCATCCAAATCCTCGTCATTCAGAACACTTAACCCCGCTGTGTGAGGTATAGCACGGCTACACCTACACCTTGAACTGACCAGTAAACACACATACACACATACACACCTGGAGGTATCTGTGGTTACCCCGAGTTACATCTTTACATGTAAGTGCACAGGTGAGAGGTGCCACCACCAGTGTGAAAGGTTCTGTTGACAGAAGTTAGCAGTAGTGCAATGCTTACACTAGAACTCTTTGACAAACCTCCTTGGCTCCAACACGTAGACCAGACCGAGTCGTAAAAGTCACACACACACGTACATACCAAACATGCACTCCACATATTCAGAGCAGTCTTCGAGTTTGATCTACAAAGGCTTCTCACATCTACAAAACTACCCACAAGCCCAGCACACCAATGAACTAACATTGATATGAAACAGACACGCTGAATCTCTATAATACAACAAACACTCAATTATAAAAAAAAACAAGTATAACTTAAAAAAAATAAAAAATAAAATGTCAGTAATGAGTGTAATAATAATAATAATTATAATGTAGCAAAATAGAGCTTAAAGGGACATTAATGTAGATCAGAAAGGGAGAGGTGATGACACAGCTGGAGCTGGCAGAAGGAGCACACAGGAAGTGGAATTAGATTCTAAGTGGAGGGATGTGAGGAAAAAAGAAACAAAGGAACAAGGTTAACAGTGGCTATATTCCAATATTTTGGTACAGCCTCCGCTCTTTATCTCTTCTATTAACCCTGTTCTGGGTCAACGAGCAACTTGTGACTGCTGATACTGTGGAAGAGCAGCTGACTGACTGTTTACCACACTTTTATCAGGTCAGCTCGAGAGTCAAAAAACGGAGGACAGTACTTCCTTGTTTTCTTAACTAGTACTGCACTCTTTGTACATATCTGCTTGGAGTGCAGCGGGTACATGGTCAGAAATCTGACCTGACTGCTCATCTGTCAGTCAAAAATACATTTCTTAAGCTGGCAGATCAGTCATTGGCTCATTCTTGTGTGGGCATTTTTCAGTTTTTACCTTAAGGCACTTTTTTTTTTGTTCATCAGCACTATCTGTGATCATTTCAGCTCATCAGTGGCCTAGATCTCAGTGTGAAGCTTCGTTTGCACAGTAATAAAAGCACAGTGTTGGGAGGTTCACTTTCAAACTGATTAGCTGCTCATAATCAACATCACTATGAAATCAATTAAGAAAAGTCAATGTTATTAGCAGTTTCAACTCATTTAGATAAAATTAGAATGAAAATGTATTAAACTCATAAAATATGCAGTTAGGTAAGGTACAATATTACAGTATATACCGTCATATATTCTGAAATAAAGTTCACTTAAATAGCTTTTCAAGGAGTTTTCAACCATATACCATGGCTGCTTCAGTAGATGGAACTTGCACAGGTGTCAGTACAAGACTATAAGTACTGTACATTCAGTCACCTGATGGGATATGGTAGAAAACTCTGTAAAAAGATAAGAAAGTGATCCTTGAGTTTAAAATATGTTGCCACAGATACTTGATCCCAATGTTAAAAATTAATCCACAAGCTTTAATTGCAATTACATTATGAGATTTATTTTTTTCTTATATCTATTTTTGGTAATTCAACAAATAATCATGCATGTTTTCCCCAAATATTATATTAATGACCATTATCATTATCAGTTTCCTTGAATTATGTCATTTAGGATCCATTACTTCCCAACATTGTGCAGTTATTACTAATGCAAGGCACGTCTGCCATGGTGATCTGACTCCACTTTAGCTCAGGTTACAGACATGTCATCAGCATCATCAACCACTGAGCATTCCCAAAGAAGGACTACAACTATGGTACAGAACAGCAAACCATTCAGAGTACCACAGTGAGTGTTGCTACATGACGCTGTGAAAAAAGCAAAAATTAGCTCAACGGTACTGTAGACTAATCTACTAAATGTGCCCGAAAGAAGTGTGTGATCCCGTTTGTGCTGTAAATGGGGCGAACTTGAAAAGCTTAAGTTCTTTAGTGTGTGCTCTTCTGTGAGAGAGCGAGTGTGTGGTCTGTGTTTGCTTATGGTCAGGGCCTGTGGTACTTGTCATTGTAGCGGTGGATGGTTACACAGCCATGGTAGGAGATCGGCCGCGGCATGGCTGCCACCCCTGTGATGATGCCTGTGGCTGGATCGTAACACAGGATGGTGTCTGTCGCTTCGCCAGTTTCCCCTCTGCCACCAAGGATGAAGATCTTACCGTTGCACACTGACATGCCACAGCTCTCCTGTGGGGAGGGAGGGAGAAATTAGCGGTCACAGCTTCAGAGCATACCAACCCAGGATTCTTGCAGCAGAAGTCCAACAACTTGAGCAGCTGCATTTTGTCTATTACCTGTTTGTTAAAGGTGTGAACCACATGAATCCAGTAGTCCTCTGCAGGGTCATAGCAGAATATGGACTTGGTGAGACCACCGCACACATAGATCAGGTTGTTGAGGGACACAGCTGTGATACAGCGCTTGGCAATGGGGATGTTGGCCCGTAGTAGCCAAGAGTCTGTCTCTGGATCATAGCACTGAACCTGTAACATACAGTTACATGGAGTTAGTTGTATTGCTGTAAAAGAAAAAAAGAAGGCATAAAACAGACTCTCCACCATGTGGTGGGAAAACAGTTAGAAAAAAAAACTGAAATACATGTAGCTCATTCTGTTGTTTTACTGTCTGTTCTGTGGACTGTCTTATGTGGCTTTTGCGTAAAATCCAAACATTCTCTCACACGCTTCTCTTTAAAAGCCTCCTCCCAAACAGTGTTTTCTCTGTCTACAGCTGACTGACAAGCACCTTTGGGTTTGTTGTGAATGACCCCGTTAGGAGACCTCCGAAGATAAGAAGCTTGAAGGAACTGGAGTCAGCATGGACTCTATTCCCTCTAGGCCACGTAGAGGCAGGTACAAACAGTAGTGTAGTTAGAGAAACACAGATTGTTGTGTTAACTCTTATCAGGCTGCTTCTCCGTATGTGGACGTGTGGTTTCTATCAAGCACAGACATAAATAAACATACCAGCTATTCCATGGAGACAATAGAAATGCTTCTTCTGAGGTTTGGGTTCCTACGAATGTTTACTACCCAGCATCCCAGCTGTCAGTCAAAACAAAATTACACTATTCCATGGTAGCCTGTCAGTTCCCGATCTCTGGGATGATCTAAATACAGTGTTATACCGTGACCACTGGCACATCCAAAACATCTGCCTTATCCTGCTATCTTTTTCATCTTCTTGTGCTATTCCCCTATTTCCATCAGCAACATGTCACAGAAGGCCACTGTCATCTCACTGAGTAAATGCGTCTCTATCAATGACTCATATTTGTTAAATAAAACCTGTAATACTGCACAATTAAAAAACTGGTACGGCAATTAATATCATTACAATTAATGCAGTGAAACCAGCTTGGTCAGGATTAACCAGACTCACCAGCGTCCAGGTGTTATCGCATCAGATTAACTGCCAGTCAGTGAAGTTTAACAGGAAGAGGCGCAGTTTATTTTTATTTTACCGAGGAAAAATGTTCCTCTTTCAGGGAACACAACTGTCAACAAGGCATACTTTGCCTTTGCAGCTGCCAGAAGGAAGACACATGAGTATGCCCAATTAATGTTTCATCATACACCTAAAAAGCAGAGTCTGTGATCGAGATCAAAGCTACACATACTGTCTGCAGTTTTATATTTCTTTCCTACTTCTTTTCCAATGAAGGAAAGACCAGACACATATTTTACATTTTTGTTGCGCTTTTTGTTTTTCTACAGAGAAACTATTATTATCATTAACACAAAAAACACATTCAAGTTTGCCATTTATAAGCCCATTTATACGATAATGTAATTTAACTAGATAGCCTCTTCACAATACTAAGCGTAGTTATTTTCAGACAACTCACTGAAAAGTCTGCTTTGAAGAAAACGTGCCTTGGCACATCGCTTGTATCTTTTAAGAAAACAGTTTATTTGAGACAAAAAGCACCTCAACTGTCATCACTATGTGCTTAAGTGTGCGTTGGGAGGAACACACATCTGTTTCCCACCTTGTCTGAACAGGTGTCGTCGTCGGGCCCTCCTCCTATGACAAAGAGCTTGCCAGCACAGCTGGCCACGGCCGGAGAGCTGACAGCCTCTTTCATGGGAGCCACCTCTGTCCAGCGGTTGGAGAAGGAGTCGTAGCACTCCACGCTGCTCAGGCGGCTCTGCCCGTCATAGCCACCCACAGCGTAGACCTGATGGAAGACACGCAAACAGATAATAAAATCATGAGTGGTGTTTACGTGTGTATGTTTCCACATACACCATGTACCCAAAAAAAACCCACATTTGTAGTCAAGCTTATTAGTATGAACAATAGTTTGTACGTCAGCCCTTAGAGAACCAGTCTGTCGAGTGAAGAAGGAAGATGACGTACTGCTTCGGAAGAAGCCACCACGGTCCCTGTTCTTGTTGCTCTTTTATCTGTCAACACCGCCCTGGATCCCTGCAGGCACCGGTGAATTTGCAAACCTTGAACTTCAGCATTATTTCCATCTCCACCTAACCGTCAGTAAGAACATGACAATACCTAGAGCCACAACAGCAGTTTGTGAATCAGTGCTGTCATGTGGTGTCATATTCATGATCTATCATGAATGGGTCATATTCTGTTATTTGCCATTGTAATTTACATTCAAAATAATGTTATCAGGCAATAGCCACACTGTCGTTTTTTAATTAGTGGTAGGATAATAGATAATTAAATCTGAACCAATAAAAATATAAGATCATAAAGCTTACTAAGATAACTAAATTACAAGCTGGACAACTGTGTTGACATAAGATATGAACTCTAACACGTGCCCTTGTGGTTACAAGCACTCCCCTCCTGAAGTGCAAAGAATGGCAAAATGAGAAGACATGGGGAACGTGAGGCATGAGGAATAGGAAAATGTTATAAAGGGAAAAAGATTTTTTTTTTTTAAAGGCTGAGATTTCCCGCTATGATAAAATACTATTTCCTCAATAACACTGAACGGAGATCGCATGTCAAGAATACACATTGACTGACTGGTTATGAACATAGCACTGCTCATCAACAGGCTGCACTTATGCAACAGAAAACCTTCCGGCTGTTCCTGTCTCTCCACAAACTGAAGCATAAACAAGTACAGAGGGCAGAGAGAGAGAGAGAGACAGAGAGAGAGAGAGAGAGAGAGAGAGAGATAAGGGGGGGAAGACACAAAGGCAGAAGTGGATGGATATTTGCATTCAACACCTGGACTAACTGATAGCACTACTGCTTTTTATAACTGAAAAGTTGATAGAGAGAAAAACAAAAACCTTCATGAACTTATTCTTTAACATCTCAGGTGGCGGTTCAAAAGAACTGTTTGCCTTCGTGCGTTTTCAATGACAATAATACCAATCCACATTTGGTGGAGGGCAGCTGCCATATTGAATTCACTCAATAAGACGATGGGCCCGTGGAGCAGCTGAAATCTGTTTGTTTTGTTGATACGGCTGATGGCAAATGTTAAAAGCTGCTTGTTTATAGCCACAAATGAGAACAATACAAGAGAAACAAGAGATAAGAAGAGTTTGTGGCTTGGAGAGATAAAGTTAATCAAGTGCAAAGTGAACATGTTTAGAGTGGCTTTGAAAGGATTTCTTTTTCCACTGGCCTTAAAAGGTTAGTTTCAAGTAATTTGAAGCCTTGCAGGTTTTATTTGGCCAGGTTAAGAGATTTCTCCCCCCACTATAATACAGTGGGGATGAATAGAGTTTTGTTTGTGGCGCTAAAAGCATTGGAAAATTAAACATTTTGAGAGCAAAGTGTCTTTCCAGAAACAATGTCCCAAACCTTTCTGTGACAGTTCACGTAAACTACTTGTTACAGTTCCTATAAAAAACTGTTCAAACTGAGGGCTGTGATTATCAGAGTAACAGAATCACTAAAGGTAAATGAGGAAATCTATTTTTAATAATTTGAACTGACCCTTTAATGCTTCATTGAGAATATCCAGACACACTTGTTTGAAGACAGGAGTGGGGGTGGGGTCTTTTCGTCCTCACCACTCGGCAGTCACTCCATAAAACATCCCACATGGTTTCAATACAACGTGAAAGTGTAAGTATATTAATACACTGTAAGCACATTCCACGTTAGCCTGATGATGGTTGCACATACTCTATACCGACCTAACGTATGTGGCTATCACATAAACACGATGAGATTCATGACTCTCTGTGGAAACACTTGCCAACCAGCGAATGAGCACGTTCAAGGCTCATTTCACCACCACGTTCAAACACTTACAAGGGCTGAATGATTAACTGTTTCCTTAGTGCGAAGAGAGGTGAGAAGTAGTGACCACCAGAGAAAAAGAGAATGAGCGATGTCGGGGGGAAAACGACATCGGAGAATAGAGAAAAATGACACAGAGAATAGAGAGAAAAAGATAGAGCGAGACAAACTGACAGAGAGACAAAGAGAGAACAAGAAACACTATGACAGACGAGAGCAGCCGTCACCAAGTGCAGTCATAACAGGGAGAGGGAAAACAACTGGTGACCTATTTTTGCTTATACACTATGGAAACAAGACCAGTCCAACAGGACATCTCAGAAGGCAGGACATGAAAACCTTTGTGTGTTCTTCTACTGATATCCCTTGTAAGAACCGATTTTAGAAGTCTAGACTTCAGGTTGTGGCAAGAAATAAGTGAATGGATCTGCTGAATTAAAGGTCTACACAACAATATTAAGACAGACTCAGGCGTTTCCTTTGTGTGCAAATGAAGAAATATTTGATTTGTCGACTGAATATGCAAATTGTCAGCGTTGAGGTCTTTGCATGAGCGTGCATACGTGCTCATTATACAGGTCTGTTTACAATGCTCAACCGCGATTCTCCATACTTGCAACTGAAGCATCAGTGCCGCATATCAAAAGGGGAAATTACAGACTCAAAGGGGAAATGACTGGGGAGGAAAATAAATCAGGAGGGGGAACTGAATTCTGAAGAAAACCGACAACACAGAGAAACATCCTAAAGAGAGAGATACTGTTTCTGAGATAAGAGGACAAGTATAATCTGGAATGAAAACATTACAAAAAAGTATTCTCCAGAAAGGTGTTTCCCAACTTATTTGTGAAGGAAGTGAAATAAATACTGCAGAAAGCACATTTCAGAGGAAAACTGGTAAAAGAAAAAAACGTCAGAGATTAAGAAACAAAATAAGGCAATTTACAAAAAAAATCTCCAAGAGAGACCATATCATTTATCATGGTTGAAACTACAGGCATCAAAAAGCATAAAGCCATTTGACTCTAATCCCTCAAGAGCTGGTAAAATAAACAAAAAGTCTGAGAAGGGGAGGACAAAAGACAAAACCACATGTGTAAGACAGATACAGGAAGTGGCCAGAGACAAGAGCCTCTCCTGGGATTTAACATCTCCAAGGAATGTGTTTTTCCAGAAAGCGTAAAAAAGTGTGTTTATCACAGTCTCTCGTGCTGTGTGTAACACCTAGCCAGTTTAAATCTTAGTTGCAGGTCTTGGATAGAAAAGAAGTTCATAATAAAGGCATGACTGAAAAAAACGTGTCTTATTTTAGCATCAAATATTTTTTGCATGAGTGTTCTCAGTCATCTGCAGATCAGTAAGTTTTCATTTGGCTCCTTTTAAGTTCTATAACTGTCTATTAGTACCAAGTTAAGTGGCAGCCGTGGCAGCCCATCTTCTTGTCACCATACCTTGATGCTTGACTCACTTTGAAGTTAATTACTGACTTTTATAGCAACAGTGTGGCCATCCAGCTGATTACCTCACTGTGGTGAAAGACCGGTGTGTAGTTTGAACGCACACACGTTTGTTGTTTCCATGGCAAGGCAACTAAGTATTTTGGGTGTTTTCTGAAAGTCATAGAAAATTCAATACAGATTGGCCACAAATAGACCTCCAAAAAATAAATGACGTTTGCATAACTTCTCTAGTTGACATGAACCACCCCAAGCCCTTTCTGACAAAAGTAAACAAAGCGCTGCCTCTTAGCTTCTCAAGAATTCTTGCACTTGTGTTCGTGTTCATTATGTGTGTATACAAGTGTGTGCAGAGGATGGCTAAAGCACACACATGACTATTTGTGAGTGGTGTGTTGCCCTGGCCCCTGAGTCATCTCCGCTTATGCTCAGCCTGCTTCAACTAAGAAAATGAATGGCTGTTCCTTCTTACGCAACGCTACTTAATTACAGATAATTACAGTTCGGGAACTTTTCATGAGGTACACATGCCACTGTCAGACAAGTGGTCAACATTTGTTTTGCAGTAAACCTTTACAACTCCAAATGCTCCAAACATAAATGAAATGAAGACAGGCTTGACAATCTGGTTTAAGAGCATTTCAAAACACAACATATGATTACAAACATTTTACGGGTTAGGAATACAGTTATTTCATGTAATGATAAGAGTTTTCCTTCTTGTAAGTTGAATGCAGCATGCCATAAGAACACAAACAGCCTTATATTTACTGAGTAAAAGTGTGCTATATTATGCCTACGTATGCAACCTGGTGTGTGTTTACAGGCTTATCATGGGTTCTCACAGCCATGTATGGCCACTCCAGGCTTATGTGATTGAGTAGAGACACATGAAACATGATGTGGGCTAGTCCTTAACTTGGACGTGTGAGGTGCTGGCACACATCCATTAAACTCCCACTGCCCTCAAAGAAGAATGTCCACCCATCCTTGTAGTAGAGACTGTAAATAGTACCAGCTGAAGAGTGGAGGCAGTCACCGAGGATTAATGATAAGCTCACGTGCAGACATTGACTCTGCTCAAATTTCATAACCGAACTGGTGTCAGATCTTGGTTTTTACTTTAGCAAATTGTATATATAGAAGGCTAAGGTCATATGCATCTGACATATGATAGAAGAGGAAAAAAATGTTTAAAAAAAAGCTAAACTATTTTCCATGTGTATGTAATGGGGGAATCAGCTGTGATTTTCCAGCAGCTGAGGCACTTGTTTATATGCGTCACACAGAGAAAAAAAATCAATTTTTTTTTGTCACAAGGCGCCCTCATAGACCAACATGGGCGATCATTGATAGACACAAAGCAGGCTCTTGCCAAATGTGACTGGAATTCCTTAACGTGGCCTGTTTTCTGCCAATGATGTGTGACTCTAGACTAGATACTTAATGCCAATCACCGCTAAGTATGCAAAGCCTGTGTTTAAAATTCTTTCAAGCCTGCAGGGAAGAGAGTATGCATAACAGTGGGACGAGATGTATGATTGCGAAAGGTATGAAGAAAAACAGTCAAAAAGCTCCATGGAACGCTTGACTACCTCTCTGTCTAGCAGGTGATTCCACAGAATTTCCTCATTGTGTAAATGTCCACCTTGTTGTGCTGTACCTCAGATATGTCAATAATTAGTCAATAACTAAGATAATGATGCGAAACCAAACTGTTGCTTTATTAACAGTGTATGTGCTGGATTGTACTTGTGTGCTGGGGGATACGGCGCAGCAACAGAGTGTACCATCTGAACGGCTGAATAATGTCCTTTTCAAGAAACGAGACGTTTTATGATCTTGAAAAACCAATTTTACTGCCAATCTTTTGTTCAATGTGATTATGTCTCCACGGTCGTTCCATTTCATAAAGAAAATAAAAAACATTAACGTGATTAGTTTGGGGTTTACCAGAGGGCCTGGTGATTTATAGCTATCTAGCATTGCGACAGTGCTATCAACATGGGAAATCTGACACTGAACTATAAATCAGCTCCTGCAAAGGAGGCATCTGCGGTGGGTGAACCATGCACCCTGATGCAGATCTGCCTCTGTCTCTTACTCTCTCCTTACCTTGCCCAGTAGGACGCCCATCTTGTGTCTCCAGCGGCCTTTGTTAAGAGAAGCCACTCTGATCCACAGGTTGAGCTGGGAGTTGTACATCCACACGTCTCTGCTGTTGATGCGACCACCTAAAAACACCAAGGGACAAAGGGTTCATTTTGAGTTGAAGAGGAGGAAATACATTTAGGACTTAACGACTCAGTCCTTCCTTACATTCTTAATCCTGTTGATCTGACATAAATGGACAGTGTGTTTATGTCAAAATAATGTTCTATCTCCTAACTGGGTCAGAGTTGTATCTGACAGCCTTATCTGACTTTTTACCTGAGCCTTGAGAGTTCAACTAGTAAATAAAAGGTTTCCTCACTCACTCACTCACTCACTCACTCACACTCACACACACACACACACACACACAGAGTTAAACACAGAACTAGTTGGCTATAAAAGATACACATACACACGTTTCATCATGTATGCACAGGTGTTGAGTTTTTAAATTCTCTTTCAAGTGAACACACCATAATCAGAATCTAACAGAACTACTACAGTAACAGTAACAACTGAGTGTTTCGTCTGTTGTCTCTGGGCAAACATGCACTGAAGAATAATAACAGTCACCCGACCAGGATACAGTGTGACCCAGACACATTTCTAACAAGCCCTGACACGTGCCCTCATTCTCTCAATAACCCCCCTCCTCTACCACCAAACATACACACACACACACACACACACACACTCACACCTGCCTGTTGATTCTCCACAGACTGAGGGAGAAACCAAACTGATCTTTTAAACATGCAATGGGTAGCACAAGCAAACATTTTAGCATGGGGGGGCAGATAAAGATGGGATGACATGGAGGTTAACCAAACAAGATCAGAAGACACTGGTGCTGTAAACTGAAGGATAATTATATTTTTATCTGAATGTCATTTGAATAACTAGAGTAATTTTGTGACCACAGCAGTCATCTGCTGGCTTTTATCCAACACCAAGTTCAAAAGAAGTATCTCTTGAATCATGGGTGTAGCATGGATACCAGAACAGAGAGGTCAGTGGCCATCTGTGTTATTTCACACAGGGCCTTAAATTGATCACATGGTGGTGATATTAATTAATATATCACAGATTATGAAATCAATAAGTAAACCAACAAATCACACCTCTCCATTTAAAACTTGATGCCAGTCAAAGAGGAGCAGTTTCCCACTTAACAGCAGGGATAAACACATAATCTCCTGGAACTGAAAGCAAAGATTCCTCAATCTTTTATAATTTGTTGTGGTAGTGTCTGCAATTTGCTGTTGGGTGTTTTCTGCGGACAGAACGCATGTGGGTGGTTATATGGAGCAATGATAAAGACATAAAGAAAACCTGCCAGTGTAAACAAAGGTGTCTAGGCCTCTTCAGTATTCAAATGCAAACAAAGAGGAGCTTTTTTTGTATTGTTGTCAAGCTGGCAGACTAGACAGGTGGGTACAGATAAAGCGGCATGTGTTTCATCTCAATGGTGGAAAAAAATTGCCTCCTTAAAAGATCATCTTATTAAATAAATCAGTGGCTATGCACATCTACCTCTTCTCATTTTTGTTGGGGGAGGGTAATTAGTGTTGAGCCATATTAAATTACAGTGTAGCACGCAGACAAAGGGAGACAAGGGAAGGAAGTTAGTCGCAGCATGTGTCTGCTCGATAATCTGCTGGATAGTCAAAGAGGCAGACAGTCTGCTGCCCCTGAGGCTTCTGTTTTGAAAGATATGCATGAAGGAAACATGTTGACAGCGCCGCGCAATTTCAAAGAAACCTTGCAAAGAAAGCTAGTTAAAAAGCTGTTACCTTCAGAGGGGGATCTTTTCTCACCAAAAAACTCCAGATGGTCGAGTCACACCGGCTCAAAAGGGGACGATCACTGTTCTTAAGGAACAAGAGGCAGTGACTGTGGGAGGCCCCACTATGATTTGTGTGACAGTTTTCTGAAACTTGAGCATTTCTTAAGAGTTACTTGTAGTTTTGCTGCTAATTCTAATGTGACTAAGACACGCAACATTCTGTAATGTGGGCCACTAGCACATGTGATTTGTTGCTCATCAGCTGATGAGACAATATCCAAATGTGTTGACTTTTTAACAGTGGAGCAATAATAAGCCAAACATCATTTCTCTTGTGAAATCAGATCATAATTAGGATCAAGCTGACTGGAATCTTAAATACGTTTGAACTCAAAGCATTTTGGTGTTTATCCAACGCACACACTCACTCTGAAAGAGGCTGATTGCAATGCTCTGGATGTGAGAAAGTCTGTGGTTGCCAGAGTCCATGTGCCCATACAAATCCAAGAGGTTTTGTATACTCAGTTGAGCCTCGTCCTGTTTAAGACCACAGCTAACTGCAGCTGTGCTGGAGACTGGAGGCCCTCCAAGGTATTTGCACCAGTTCCCAGTGTGAGGAGAGGGGTAAGTAGACAGACTGACAGAATGGAGGTATGTGTGGGAATGTAATCAAGAAGGTGCAAGATAAAAATATAGTTGAGAGAGGGGATTACACGTATTAAGACATATGGCGCAATAAAGACAGAAAGTGGGTCAAAGAAGATCATAATATGCAACAAAGCAGGCTCGTGGTATGTATGTACTGTATGTGTGCGAGACGGGGAGGGGGGGGGGTGTTGACTTTTCCAGGCAGAGCTTGAGGGTAGATTGATAGCAAACACGTGAGGGCTTGGCACGGCCAGAGCATAAAGAAACACTGCAGACTCTTGCTGAAGGGGAGAATTTTTTTTCCTCGATATCTCCGTCTACATTTTTTTTTTTTTATCTTTTCTATAATCTTTGAGCTGTTTTTCACTAGTGTTGTGCAGCTCATGCAAAAGCACGTTAGAACATGAGCACTTCTAGAAGGTGCATTTGCACTTCAGTCATTTCATATTCTTGGCAACAACTCCACAAAAATGTGATGCCCTCAATCCAACAGAACAGCGTCTTGGACACAGCACATGTTCACATGAATGTTTGGCTTTGAAGACTACCTTCAGCCTGGCCTCATCGGTTAAGATAAATGATGTAATACTAATGTCTTGTTTAATCTAATTCTTTTTTTTCACCAAAGGAGGCTTACAACACAGTTGGCTCATGCTAAGTTCCAAAAATGCAGCAGCCTTGTCAGGAGGCAATTAGAGCTATAGTATCTTGGATTCAAGATACTAATCAAATCACAACCTATTGGTGCAGTTGAGACTCAAAAAGGGATGTTAGATCATTGTATAGAAAGCTGCTGAACCAGTGGAAAAGGTGGTGACCCTGATGATTGGCTAAGAGGAAGAGAAAAGGACTGAGCCTGGAGTGTGCATCCAGATGTTGCTCTCATATTTTCCTTCAACTCAAGCTGGCTGTGGCTGTAAAAATAACACAGGGCAAACAGCCACCGTGGCCTTTCCTGCCACTCCACTGGGGGATTACATGGCAAGCCAAGCACGGTCACACTGACCATGTCCTAAGAGTATTCTAGTAAATTCTTTTAAGTAGGGCTAAGAAAAAAATCATATTGTGATTATTTTGACAGATATTGTGATATGGAGTCAGGATTTTAATGGGAATGCAAATTTTTGTATTTTATATTCACTGAAAAAAATGTGAAAATGATGGTTCACTTTTGCATCTCTGTAGCACCACAATGCTTCATTTACAAGGGTAGGTTGTGACATTTACCCAAATTGCAACTCCTGTGATTTGGATATTCAAATGGGCCATATTGGGATTTGGATAATATTTTGATAAATTGCTCAGCCCTATTTCTGGGTATGACACAGTCTTACAATAATTAAGAGAAACTGGATTTGTAACAACCAACAGCACAGTGAGTCTAACCACAGAAAAGGTTGTAATAGTATCGGTAACATTATTTGCCACAGTTAATAAATACCTGTACATTGAAAATTCAAGCCATGACAGGACCATGTTATTGAAGTGTTTGTATCAAATGTAGTGGGCTCTTACCTGACACCAGGATGTCATTGCGGAGGGCGCAGACAGCATACTCTGACTTGGTGAACTCAGGTAGTTTGGCCAGTGATTTCCACTCTCCTGTGACTGGATCATAGCATTCAGTGTAGGGCAGGTTGAAGCCCCCGACTCTCTCACAACCCCCCACCACCACAATCACCTCAGAGTAGCCCGTCGACCTACACAGAAGGAAGCAGGCAGAGGGACATTTTAGAGATTGAACAACACATTTATGAAAAATGCAGACACAAGAAGAACATGTTTAAATTACAGACATGGTATCTATCCAAAATACTGTGTATCTGTGGGCCTATACAAAGGGTATGAAGACATATTTACACACGCATGTCAACACCTGAAGGGATGTCTAATTACAGAAGGCAGACACTAGTGCCAGGAAAGGAACAGAGTGGTGGTTTCAACAGGAAAATCTTCACTTATCTTCAAGGCAAAGTTCAACGTACATTGAAGGTATCAATCTAGAGGACATAAAAACACACTTGGGGCAAAACTTAAGCTGAATTTCCATGATCACACAATCTTTCCTTTTGTTGACTGTTTAACACATGCCATGGATATGACCACATTTCCTACGGGGGACCTAATTAAGAAAAGCTTCTTCTGTTATTGTACCATTTGAAAAACAGTGATGTCGGATAAAGACTATTATTTGTTTATCTGCATAAAATTTCCAATAACTTCTTGATACCACTGTTAGTATCAAATGTGGCACAAGAGTATGTGTCTCTCTTATGCCTCTGCCTGTACTCAGTTTGTGATAGAGTGTAGTTCAGATGCAGGTAGGAACCCAGGTATGGTGGTTTCACAGGCTGATACTCATCTTAGAGAGTCTTTAAGTGTGTGTGTGTATGTGTGCAATGTGATTAATTAAATTCTAAAGGCTTCCAGAGAGAAAAGAAACCCGGCTGTAGACACAGAAAGGAGAGAACCAGGCATGTGTTTTGAGAAGAAGCGGGTTTGGCCCTCAGGGCAAACAAAGCCGACAGTGCAGGGACTAACTGCCTGATTGGCTTGCTCTCTTGATCTGAACAGATCTGTTCAACTGTTCACCAGCACCTTAACCCTTACAGCAGATTTAACACACAAGGGCAGCTGCACTGTTGTTTGTTATACAGCAGGCTACCATATGGTGTGCTTTGTATCTCATTCATTAGGTTTCAGTCAGCGCCAACCTTTGTCCTTTATCAAACACGGCATCCAACTGGACACTTTCCAAACAACAAAAAAACCACAGGAAATAAGACACCATTTGGTAAATAGGTAAAAAGTGAACAGGTGGGGACACTCAGAACCAAAACATCGGCAAGGTGAGTTACACCTCTGGTATGATAACAAGACTCAACATTTCATGATTGCCCTGTCTTGCATCACATCATATTTTTTTTCCATCCAACCAGTCTGTACGAACATGCCCTGCCTCCTTCATTATCATTTCCTTCATAAAAAAAAAGCGTTACAAAACATGACTCAGTCAATGACACGCTTGTCTGTTCAGCACAAAAAACACTCCGTCTCTCTCTCTCTCTCACACGCACACACTCATGCGTACAGAATGCAACAATAACAATGCCAGGAGCACCAAGTTCATGCGCAGGTTGTAAACTCTGGTTATACAATGTGGGATAAAAGATCGATCAACTGCTTCCAAAGACATGTATTCTTATCTCGCTCTGACCTTCGTCATCACAGTGGAATACATGTTTCGACCCAGCAAAAAAAAAGGCTGTCAGAAGAGATCAAACTTAATTTGTTCTGTTTGACAATAGAAAAGAACTGGTGCACAGCAAAGCAGAGATAACACTTATACGTCATTCATGTGACTGTAGCATATAATCATTTTCAGCATTTAATCAGATGGACAAGTCATACTATTTCCGCAAGCCAAAATGTCTTGAGAGGACAAACTGATTGGTGAACCAGTGTCTGCTTCCTTTTGTAGATAATATCTCGGTAAGATTATCTGTCATCTTCCTCATAACTATCAAGTCGACATTTTAGTTACCTGCGTGGACGAGTTCTGGGTGACATCATTTCATTTCCAAGCACGTGGTAGCGCCTGGCCTCGTGGAGAAGCTGGTAGCACTCTGGAGCATTCTGGATGAGCTGATCTCCCTCCACTGTCTGGACAAAGTAGTTGGGGTGCAGAAGGGGCAGGCGCACATGGTGCAGCAAGGCCTTCAGCATGGGCTTTCTGTGCTCCACGTTGCTGTACACCCAACGCATCACTGCCTCAAACACCACCTCCTCCTTACCAATGGCCAGCTCATCACTGCCGATGTACTCTTCCAGCTCTTCCCTGCGTAGGTCGAGGAACTCCTCATGCTGAGCCACCTCTGAGAAGTTGGCCAGGGCATAACTGCGGCAGCGGCTGGCTAGCTGCTTCAGGGAATGGGCATCTGCAAAGCGCTGGATGCCCAAGCAGTTGCACGGGTCCAGCTGATCTTCCAGGAACTTTGCACAGGCATCACGCAGTGTGGTGATCTGGAACAGGCTGGAGGTCTCAAAGAGGAACTGGACATTCTCAGTGGTGATCTTGGCACGGCCAGTGTAAACGTAGGTGAGGAAGGAGTCCATCGCCTCGGCCAGGATGCCGTTGATCTCGACCAGCATCTCGCGGCTCTCGCGGTGGTCGTTACAGAACATGGCTCTGAAGTAGGAGGAGCAGGCAGAGAGCACAGCACGGTGGCAGGGGAACTCACGACCCTGAACGCTGATCACAACATCAGTGAAGAGGCGACAGTCGCGAAACTCATTGAAGACCTGCAGGATGCCCTCTGAGTGGGATGAGCCAGAACAGAAGTCTAAGATATCCTGGCTGCCTAAAGTTTTGGAGTCAACCTCAAACACCTTAGGGGAAAAGAACATGTAAAGATTTGTAAAAAAAAATGTGACTTTAATCAGTTGAGACAAAAGATCCAGAATAGAAAAAGGGAAATTGCTTGTTTGTTTGTTTGACAGCACCTTGCGCTTGACAGCTGGTGAGTCTCTGATCCCAGAGTCCTCCCTGTTCATCCTTCTACCCAGAATCAACACCATGGCTGCCACCTTCAACGTCGACCTTCTCAAACTTTAAGATGACCTAAGGATGGAGAACAGGCAGAATGGTACTATAACAATATCATCATGGTACCCAATCAGATGTGGTAGGAGGGGATAGCCAGGAAAAGGTCATGAATACAAAAATAGCAACATAATTGGATCGCTGTAATACAAATTGAGAACATTAACCACAGCCAAACAAAGCATTCACAGAGCAAAGCCACAAAGCGTGTGTATGAGAAAACATGTGACTCCCGCAAACAATTTTCTCAAGCCGTGGGGGAGTGCCGAAATGTCTTACATCACTTTGTTGGAAAAATTGTTTCAAGGAATGAACACAAATCTGCGTGACAGTTCCTCTGGCTCATCACCGTTTTGAAACAGTTGTGCCCTGCAGCACAATGAACTTCATGAGACGGAAGATGACAAAGACGCACAGGCGGGAGAGGAGTTGAGCAACGTTTGGTATAGGCCAGCCTACTGTACATGTCAGTCAGGTTTGTTTTGAAACAGAGTGGGGGCAGGAATGCTTTCAGGCATAACCAATACTTGATCAGTCAGTGCCATTGATAACTTGAGTCATATTTTCCGTTTTAGTTCAACAAGCAGTGAAAAAAGGAAGCATCAACCAAGGTGCTCCATTAATTGTGCTTTGTTCACCTGTACAAAGTCTGTCTGTATATTTAGGACTCAATACTGAAGTTCTTGCAGATATCTGATCTGAACATTAGACCCTTATCTATGGCCATACTGCATGTGCTATAGTTGGCAGCAGGTGTAGCCTTTCCTCCCGTGAGGTCATTTATCTGAGGTTATTTTTGTTCAGACTCTACAGACTCAAACTATTCATGTGAGTTACTGGCAAGCAGCAGCTCCTTGAAGTAATGCAGACTGGAGGACAGGTTTATCCACAGGTGTCTGACTCAGTGACTAACATCCAGTGAGGGGGAATATATTCAAATACAAAACATAAAACATAAAATGGAGGATAACTTCAGACTGTGCTTTGCTTTAAAAGCCTTATTGTTTGCTCAGGTGAAATCAATAAAATTTGAAATTGACAGAAACTTATGGGAACTAATACACCCATCATTTATTGCTTTTTAAATAACTATTCAAGTGTTGAAATATATAATTTTGCGTATATCATTATCTTACTATTAAATACAGACAATCAAGTAAAATATACCTACAAATACATTCAAGTTGCTAAACAGGCAGAAAAACTATGAGGTTTGGTTGACTGGACAAAGGAGACTTGCGACCGTTAGCACTTGAAAACATACTTCAAAAAGAAGCTAGTCACTGCTTTTCTCAATATTTTCTGGCAAATTCAAACTAAAGGCAAAAAATAAATCTAAATCCAGGCCTCATAAAGGTTAATAACATCCTTTCTTATAGCTGGATAAACGTTGTTTACCTTCAGCAGAGGTTTCCAGATGAAGCTTCCTCTTCAGTTACAAGTGGAGAAAAAACAAAAAAGTATGGGGAAAAAAATTTAATCTGTATCCTGAGAAAGTTTATTAGTATCTTTTACAATATGTTCCCGCGAATAGTTATGGAAAACAATGTGAGCCGTTACATCGCCGGGACATTTTGATTTTCAGGTGATGACAAAAACAAAGAGGTCTAACTAGCTAACAGTAAACACTGAACCCATATATAGCTGTCGGCTAAAAAAAACATCCAGCCCACTGCGCCCACTCAGCCGCTCCACCGGTGCATCATGGGTAACTGAGTTCAAGTGAGCGCGCGGTCCTTTACGCTCTTCTCCATGGGAAACTGCGCTTCCCAGGAGTCTGCAGTTCTCCACGTGGCTGTCCTTTGTTTGCAAACAAACTTTAGAGAAGGAAAAAGTTCATAACGAGAAAAAAGAGCGATTGAGCAATGTTAGCATATCAACACTCATGATATGTTGTTACTTGTATGAACGTGTAAAGGATTGTTAGCAAGACAGTGTTCACCAAAAATGGTAAAGTCATGAAATACACGTTACGACATGTACAAAATACCAGTCTGAGGATCCTATATTAATACAGTTGATACATAGGCACACACTGGGAAATAAAAGCATATGTGTCTAACAAAACAATGTAGGTGTAATGTGATCTGTGGACACGTGAAAACAGGATGAAACGCAGCATGTTACTCTTTTTTTTTTCAGGTGATGAAGAAGGAGGAGCTTAGTGTGAACAAAGGATGTCACAACTTCCCCCATCTGTTGCAAAATATTTCCCAGAGCTCCAAACTGGGTTCTCTGAAAGGGCCTACAGTGTCATCAATGAACCAGTGTACTCTGAACCACATGTGTAGTATTTGGGAGAACTGTGCCCTTTACACAATATTTGTCTTAATGAAAGTTACAGCCTGCATATTTACTTCCCTATTTTTATACTCATGACCAACAAGAGGACAGATGATTATCACACACACACACACAATGATGTCTTTATCCTGTTACACACCACTATTACACACGTTGTCAGTCACAGTCACAGGTCTAATAACTACTAATACGCACTAACTGGAATACCCATAGGTTGAGACACTTGACAACTCATAAGCAACTAAATGATCAACTTCAGGGAAAATGGGTTCCGGTCTGGTACAGGTGAGAATACAACACAAGAAAGGGAGGTTGTTTTAACATCCAGGCACCTGCTATACAAGTTCACCTGAACAAAACTGTGCAATCATAGAATGCCGGCAGGAACATTAGCAGGATACGCATCACTGCCAAGAGCAAACATGATCATGGAAAACAGGTAAATCAGCCAGAAATGAATCAGACATCATTAGAGGAGTTTAATTACAGTGCCATGGAAATTGATACAAAAAACGACAATAGCAAATGTGTGTCTGATCCACCCTGCAGATGTAGACAGTGAGCAACAGGAGCAGATGTTTAGATCATGTGTGAAGGGAGCAGGTTTACTGATACCAAGCAAACACACCCACATTTGCTGCAGGGGAGAGCAGCCCAGCGGACAGACGAATGTGTCCCTCTGCTGTTGAGTTGTTGTACCAGTTATAGAGACAGAATGTCCCTGAAGCCAGGATCTCTGACTCATCCCTGTCCACCACACCTTCTTAAATGACGGAAGGTGCTGTGTTCTCTCCTCAAGTGTGTCAAGTTGCCAAGACAGTTAGTCATTTGTTAATGATCTATGTGAACATCCAGGTTTTGTCAAACACAGCGTTGAAGGCAAATGGAGTTAAGTGCTTCGTGGCTATCATCATAAAACTGAGTGTCAGGTTCTAAAATGGCATTTACATTACATTATGATGACGATAAAAACACATTTGGGTTGCACAGTTTATTTTAAAAATGTGGGATTCAAGATGCCATGTTATGAGACATAAACTGGACCCACACAGGAGGCCAAAGAGCTCTTCTGGCCTACACACAAAAAAAAGTCAGATTTACAAGCATCTACAAAACATGCTCAATTAAATGCTTTAAACACACACAAGAGCAAAGACTTTAGCAATGATGCGTGTCATTTAGAACAAGACTGACGAAGAAGGATCGCATGAGGTGAAGCAAAAACCACACGATGTAAAACATGGGTAGGGCAGCAACCAGGGCTGTCGGTACCATTGAGAACTCGGAGAACATGTTCTCACTAATGTTTATGCAAAGTTGGGGAGTTTTAACGAGCAGAGGAGGAGTTTACGTTCTAAACTTACACTCAAATTGCACATGGTGTTTTAGCGACACTATTCATTCATTTGACTGCAGTAGGCCAAAACAAAAGGAATTTTAGTGTTTCTCTACCAGGCTTACATTCCTGGTGTTGCAGCAAGGGCTTAAAACAGTATTTAGGCAATATACACAAACAGAGAGAATGTGAAGAAATAGTCTTTTTGCTGGCCAGTCAAAATGAAAATCCCTAATGTGACGGGAGAATTTGGATTCTGGTATTTCTAAAATGCTGGCTGAGGAGAGCCACTGAGAAAATAAATCTGTGCATCACGAGTACTTCCATTAGAGAAGTTAAACAAGCATGAATAATTGAGAGTTTGTAATTGTCTTTATGAAACAGTGATCTGGCTGAGTCTCCTGTGCTGGTGCAGCAGTTGCATTAGATTATCAGAGATCTCCCTGTACCTCAGCCCATACAGGTATGGAGCAAACGCCCTGGGCAGCAGCACGAACACGCACATGTTGACTGTGCTGATCCACACTCGGACATCTTGACTTATGTCTAGCCTATGGAACAGGGAGAGCTCCAGGGTGAAAATGAAGGCTGGGATGAAGTAGAGCAGGAGCAGAATCCCATGAGCCAGCAATGTGACTCGGGCCCTGGAGAAGCGGCTCTGCCAGATGCCCTGGGTCCTTGTTATCATGTAGAGCCGAACGTAGCAGCAGAAAATGAGTGCAGCACAGACAAGCGCGGCCACGACGAAGTAGATGTGGATCCCCGCCAGGTCCTTGATCTGAATGAAGCCTAGGGAGATGAGGACCAGGCACACAGCCACCTTTTCGTCTGTATTTCCCCTCTCCACCTTCATCATGATCATCAGGGAGAAAGGGTACAAGGCTGCCAGCATCCACACCCCTACCAGGATGCGGTGGGTGCGGGCAGGTGGAAGAATGTCGTGGTAATGGAGAGGCCAGCGGACGGCGGCATAGGTGTCCACCACCATGAGGGTGACAGTGAGGATGGCAGTGCAGTAGGCGGTGACAGTGACAGCTGTGACCAGCTCGCAAACCATCCACGGTATTTGAGCTCTGACAGCGTTACAGATGACCATGGCCAGGTTGAGGATGAGGAAGAGCATGTCTGCTATCAGAGTGTTGGCCACCAGCTGGTAACGTGTCTCCTGACGCAAGGCACGGGACAGAAAGATGCAGGTCAGGAGAACGGGGTTTGCCACCATGGTGGCCACAGTGACGACTGCAGTAGGGATGAAAAACAATTCGAGATGCCACCTCTGCAGGCTCTCCATCCAATCCTGTGTGAGGTTTGCAATGCGTACTGATGATGTCATTTTGTCTTTTGGAGCCTCTCTGACTGTGTTTAATAGTGTGTTGATTAATTCCCCCAGCAGCTTCCTGCGAATGAAGACGCCATAAATAAATCATGTAAATGCAAACAAATTTCTGAGCATTCCATATAATTTTGCCGGACACATGAATCGAATTAACATGGGTCTCCAGGTGAAGGAGTTGAAAAAATCAGGCAGTAATTGTTAACTATGAACCTAATTGTCTTGAAACAATTATATTGTTCATATATGCATTAACTTTATGTATTGCAGGCTGGGCAAACCTGTAATATGTAAATTTTTCATGTCCTGCTTTGGCTTGATCAAAATGCCATAACTTTTGTAATGCCATAACTTTTGTAATGGTCCAGATTCAAATAGCCCTGATCATTAACTAATGATTCAAATATGAACACCATATAGCAACGGACTGCATCTTGAGTGTTATGCTGCAAAGGACAACAAACTCAAATGAAGAAGCTGTAAATACATCTCTGATTACAAAAAAAAATCAAACAGAACATAAATAAAACAGAATCTGATATTCTGCCAATCCTTTTTGACATATACTCAATTAAAAACAGCACAAAAACAATATATTCGATATACGATATCTGCTGATTCTGAATTGGATGGCAGCCACATGTTTCAAACAAGTTGGGACAGGAGCAATAAAAGACTGTGAGAGTTGTGGACTGATCCAAAAACACTTGTTTGGATCATTCCACAGGTAAACAGGTTCATTGGTAACAGGTGATGGTATCATGATTGGGTATGAAAGGTTTATCATGGAATGACTCAGTCGTTCACAAGCAAGGATGGAGAGAGGTTCAACACTTATTCAAACACTCGACTGACTATAAAGAATATTACTATATGGGCTTGAGAACACTTTATAAAACTGTTGCTGGTAAACACAGTTCATTTGCATAATTAAAAAAAACAAAACGTTTTGCCCAGCATCTTAACTTTTTTGGAATCAGGGGACAATTTGAGAAACATTAGAAAATACACATTTAAATTATTACAAAAATATTACTAATTACCACTGACTTTAGTTGCTGTTGGATTAAACAATTGTTCTGAGAATTTCAACATATATATACATTTGCCTACACTTTCAGGTGTCATATCAGTATTTGTTTTTTGGGGAATAACACAAATGCTAAAATTATACCTCAACTCCCCTGAATGCTTTCAAATACTCACTTGAGAAAAAACATTAAATCACTTGCTTCAGTTAAAACTTTCTGCTGAGACACCTATTGATAATTTATTGATCGACCAAAGTTTTCTTACCTGATGTCCAGAAGAGAAAAACCTCTGTGTTGCACACCCATTTGACTTAACGCTTCTATAAATCAATGAGTGTTTTGTACGGCTCGTCTCATCCGCTGGCCTTATCTGATGCACTCTTTGTTGACACAAACAGATAATAAGGGGATGGATGGAGCTACAGCCACTTTGTTGTCACATAGTAACAAGATGGAGCTTTCATTCTCGTTGCTTCTCCTCATGCTGCTGCTTTGTTTTATACCAAAGATGTTGTAAATAATCTACTTGTAAGAACTCATATGAAAACCATCTTGATTAAATTGATTCAATTCACATTTCCTTAATGTCACTAAATCAAGGCAGTTACACCTCAGAAATTGGGGGTCACTTAAAGGAAGTCAAAAACTGCTTTAACAGTGGAGAGAATATATGGGAGAAAATTGGCATCCTGACAGTTGTAACTCATTCACATAGAGTCCTCATCTATCAGTCTAAACTCACACATCATCACATCTTATATCCTGATGTGGCCACTTAGATAAACACAAAAATGTACTTCAAACCAGATGGTTCACTAAATCCAATCTGGTGCTATCATGGGTACATTTAAATGAGAGCAAGCTATGTAACAATAACGACAACATTATTTTTCCATGTGTGTTTAAGATAAGAATTTTCTGAAGCGCTTAATAATGAACTGGAGTTCAACAAACAGTTAAAAGGAAACATTTTATTGGTCATTTTTTCTCATCATGTAATTTCCTCTTTAAATTTGTCCCCAGCCCCTCGGCCACTGTCATTTCTTCCTCCTCTTCCTGTATCCATTTTTACCTTCAGTCTCCTCATCTTCTTCATCCGCCTCCTCTTCCTCATCATCACTATCAGCTTCAATGTGGCCCTGCAGTTGCTCCTCTTCCTGTATTTCTCTTGCCATCAGTCTCTTAAACACATCATACTCCTCTAGTGACGCCATGGCAACGCTTGTGACGAAAGTGTCCTGGTCGACGTTCAGGATGCTGTCCAGTTTGGGGTTAATGATGAGCGTCTGGCCTTTTTTGTCTGGGGTTTGATACAGGCCCCTGCGCTCCAGGAAAATGTGTCGATGGCGCACATCCTCCAGAGTGAAACGGAACAACTTCGACTTCACCATCTCCGTCTGTGTGATACCCATTCGGAAGTAGACGTACTGTGGAGTGATGAGTTAACACAAGCTGTGACAAACAATTATCAGTTTAGAATGATAAAAAAGATAACCTCAAACAATCACTACTAATTCTAGCGTATGCAAATACAATGTATTTACAGGAAGAAACCTGAAATGTTCCATTCTGTAGAAACCGCCACTTACCAGCAAAACTATGACTATAAAATATTGCCCGAAATATGCAGAGTTCAGTTATGGCCACCAGAGGGAGTACTATAGATGTGTCCCAATTTCACACTTCTGAGCAGGTTTAGAGTATGTAGTGAGTGAAAAAGCATCAAGTCTGCTCAAAAAAAGTCAGTATGCACAATAAATATGCTTGGTGTGCTGTTGATGGACACTACAGTCCCACGACGTAGGGAAACAGAAAAGCTGCTAATAGCTTTGGGGGGGGGGGGGGATCATATCTTGGATGGGGGATGAACTGCTACAGGAACACAGGAAAGTTATTTTGAAAACTTAATCTTTGAAAACAAAGTGTTGTATCATTTCTTGTACAAGTGGGAAAACTCCAGCTTACTATGAAAATTAGTAAAGAGTACACACTGTAAGCAATTAGTGTCTAGTTTGAATTTGGACACATCCAATGTGAACAGGAACCCCTCTGGAAGGGCAGGGGTTTTACAACTACGGTGGCTTTTGACATTATGTTTGATTAAGTTTTGAGGAAGTCAATAAATTTGCAGTCTATCATGAGTACAGCGCTTTACCATGGGAATTACTGCTTGTCTCTAAATCAATCTGTGATCGATGAGGCCTGCAAGTAATGATTATTTCTAGAAGTTTAAATTAAAAAAAAGGCCTATCATAATTTTCCAGACTCTAAGGTTATGTCTTCAAGCTGCTTGTTTTGTCAAAATGACAGATTAACATTTGAGAAGCAGGAAAACATGATTAATTATTTATCCAAATTATGGGACGGTAATAATCTAATAGACCACTTTCAATTTGCTTTATGTTTGATGAGTAAGTTTGTGAAACACTCTTTAGTGTCTCAGTCTTGTTTGGTTCACATGCTGACCTGAAACTTGTACTCCAGCCGACCCATGTTTTCCACCATTACGGCCGGACTATCTCTGAGGATGTCTGTGACCTGTTGGACAGTAAACAGGCACTTCTCCCTGAGGAACATCACTGCATTTTTTACTGTCTTCACAGGCACAGTCAGGATCTGGGGGTAGTAGGCCACCACTCTCTGAAGACTGCCTAAAGGGGAGACAGAAGGAAAATTAGATAATCATACAGAGCAGCCCATTAATACTGAGCACTACGAGCAAAAAGTACTTCCACCTGAGGCACAAATATCAAATTACCTTCAACTAAACCTATTTTCCTCAGGTTGCCTATGCGCTGCTCAAGCTGTGATTCCTTGACAGTGTAGAGCTGAGGACATTTGTCCAGCAGCTTCAGCACACTGGAAGGATTGAGGCCCAGGACAAACAGAGCAGTGAGTGTTGACAGAGCACGTTTGGAAGCACTTCCTCCTCTGAGCTTGGACACTGCATCATAGATTTGCTCTGCCTGTGCGTCCGTGAAGCCCATATCAAGCAAAGAGCGTAGGGACAGCTCTGTGACTGGCTTCGTGGAGACACGACTGAGTTCCTGGTTGTGTTGCGATGACTGTGGAGGACTCTGGCTGGAGGCGGAGCACAACAATCGGCAGCCGGTGCATCGAGGCTGGAGGTAGCATCTCCAAAACTGAGGCTGACTGAATACAGAGGAGGTGGCATTTCTTACAGTCCATCGGAGGACCTGAGGAAGAGAAATCATAACTATAAAACACGGACAGCAGTTGTGTCTGGTTTAATTCCTTTTGTTGAAATATTATGGGTAAAGGTCAGACGACAAGAAGAGAAGTTAGCAAAAGATTAACAAGCTGTGGTACCGTTAGCTTAAGTTAGCAAACATGAAGGTTATAGTGTAAATTTGTGGATTTGTGTATAAATCGTTTATACGCCGTGTTTTAAATGTGTGGCCCAATAAATCAAACGTTGTAGAAAGTGTTCACTTTAAATTAAGTTGAGGAAATGGCAAAAATTAATGTTTTGTGTCGTTCTCATTCACCTGGTACGATGCACGTCGGGTACCCATGCTTGTCCGTCCCACATATACTTCCGTGCTTGAGCGTCACCACAGGGTGTAGATGATAAAGGTTCCGCTATATTCTGCTTGCCTGATGAAAATTTTTAAGAGGACCAAAGAACAAATGAAAAATGATCTCGCAGATTCATCTTAATCTCAGGTTAATGCTGACCATTAATGATGGTTTTATCAAAGATGTGGTTTCATTGGTTTTTCAAATATGAGATTTTTCTTCATGCTCTAAAACCCTAACCCTGTGTCACGTGTGATCAACAGATTCAGATGGCTTGAC
Source organism: Centropyge bicolor (assembly GCA_037975185.1). Taxonomy (NCBI): domain Eukaryota; kingdom Metazoa; phylum Chordata; class Actinopteri; family Pomacanthidae; genus Centropyge; species Centropyge bicolor. Next base: position 2,213,217 of record JBBMOC010000023.1, on the reverse strand, counting down.
ATGTAGTATTTGATTGTTCTATTAAGCAGAAGATAATTCTGCATCTTGTTGCTTTCTTTTAAACCTAAACAAATATTATGAACTGAGAAACAAGAAAATGTTTGTTCTAGATCTATAAATCAATCTTCTCATTTATATGTATGTCCAATTTCTACTAATTTCCATACCAGAATATTACAGATTGATGACAAACATAAAATCCTACAGGGCTGATTAACATGCAATTCTTCAATCATTACACAGAAAAATCTAAAAAAGGAAATGTTTGTGGTAAAATATTTATTCATGTATAAAATAAATAGAATATTGTAAATATACTTACATTTTTAATTAAAACATTCAAGATTAAAATAATGACCATCAAAAAGGCGTTTATTTAAAAAAAAGCTGGATCATTAAACTGATTCCCTTCAACTTCAATCAAACTAAGTTCTGTGCGTTTTCTCTGAGGTAAACAACTCGAGGTTGTGGTCATTTATGTGTTTTGGTGGCAAAGCTGGATCCCTGTGAACCATTACTACAATCTAATGCTTCTTATCCCTAAAACTAAAAGAATAAATAAAACATAGGTTAAATAAAAGGAACTGTTGGTACATCATGATGCTTTTTCTTTCCTGTGTTGCAATCACAAATAAAGCAACAAACACATGCCGACCAACAACACCATGACAATGATATTCACTACATTTAGAGGCAAGCTGTGTGTACTTCATAAAGGAAAACATTCATTTGTATCTAAAAGACTCTGTCTAGACAGAGTAATGTCTGATTATGGCATTGGACTAAGACAAGCTTTTCTTTCCTTATTTTGCACTTCACACACTCTTTGCACTGTTGCACACTAAATGTTGGACGGATGGCCTCCTTTTAAATTCAGTCTTTAATCCTCATGGAGGTACTTCTGAAGCTCTGATTCCAGGGCCACCATTGACAGCCTGTCATCCTCATCTTCCTCCTCCTCCTCATCATCAGGAAGAGTCTCATCATAATGATCCGGGAACAAGCCTTGCCTGAGGTACATTTTAGGACTGGGCTCCTGGTACAGTGGTGAGCCTGTAAAAAGATCAGATGCATGAGCTCTACTCTGTCCATCTTTAATTTTCACAGCTGAGACAACAAACTATACAGATTCTCTATTGTAACTTATACACAAGAGTTATGACCAAATAGGTTATGGAGGCTAGTTCAAAAACATCTTTAAAAAAAACCCAAAACAGTAGTGATCAAATGAAGTTTAATCTCAATTATTCTAGGCAAGCTAGCTGCTTGTAAATTTAGGATCAGAAAATTAAGAAGAAAATTTACAATCTCAATTTGGATGAAAAGAGATTAGTTTACAAATATCACAAAAACAAGAAAATTCAAATGTATGGAGAAAATGATTTTCAATTTTCATAGAAACCTAATCTTATGTCTTATTCTCTTATGTGAAGTGGAAAACATGTCTGGCCATTGTCAGTCTGACCCTAGTGTTAAAAAGTACTCACAGTCGCTCTGAGTCGGAGGGACCACCTCTGTCCAGCTGTACTCTGCCAGAGAAATGGGCTGGCTGATCCAGGACTGCAGCAGCAGCTGGTCCAGAGTCATTCTCTGAGCGGGATCAGGGTGCAGCAGCCCACATAACACACCATGCAGGTCTGAGAGTGTAACACAATCAAAGAAATTCCAGCACCAAGTTGTAAGAAAATGTTTTTGGAAACTGTGTGGCAGTCAAAGAAAACTGCCAGCTGCAAAGAACAGTAGCATACCTGCAGAGAGGGGGAATGGGGGCTTTAGTTTGGCATCCAGGATCTCCTCCACACCACAGAAAGGATTCTCACTGAATAGGAGAGTGTAGAGCAACACACCTAGAGACCACATCTCCAGCTCCGGGCCCTCATAGCTACAACAGAACCCCAACAAGAAGAAGATATGATAATTAAAATAAGCTTTTCCATGGCAATAAGACAAACATTCTATTCAGTTAATTTAGTATCTGTGTATTGCTTTCTATCTTTATGATCGGTTTATCTTCGGAGGTATTTATAATTTAACTGATCATAAAGGTTAATGGGTCATAAAAGTCATATAGGACTGGAACCAGTGCTCTGACCTAGATTATGGTGTCAGGTTTAATACTTTGAGTGAGTTGTGTAAATACAAGGGCGGTTATTCCCCTTTTGATTTAAAGACACCATTGTAAAATTTCCCACATGTTGTGAAATGAAAAGGAATCGAGAACACCTGTCATTCTCGGATGATATGTACGTACGGATTTCCCTGAAGCACCTCTGGGGAGCAGTACTCCAGTGTGCCACAGAAATTGTAAAAGAGCTTCCTAGGAGCCATCATTGCAGCGGAGCCGAAGTCTATTAGTCGAATGTGGAAACATTTGTCAATGATGATGTTTTCATCTTTAATGTCCCTGTGAAGGATGTTCTTAGTCCTCAGATAGAAGACAGCGGCAACCAGCTGGAAAGAGACAGAGCCTCCAGTTTAACAAATTAACAATTCACATTGAGAACCCATTCTCCTCTCATGTGAGTTTTCATGGCTTTATACATACCTGTCTAAAGATGTAGCTGGCCAGGGGCTCATCCAGCCTTGGCTGCATGTCTATGAATTCAAAAAGGTCCAAGCCATCTCCATGTTTCTCCATCACCATCTGGAAGTAACTCCCATTCTCAAACACCTCCAGCACCTTGTGACGCACACACACACACACACACAATGAGCAAAACAATTTCTCATAATAAATTATGTTTTGTTTTTTTTTACAACATTGTGTCTTAAAAGTTCTCATGTGATAACCCAGTTACCTTGACTATGTTGTGGTGCTGTACTCGTGTCAGTATTGCAATCTCCTGGCTGACTCGTCCCAGCATGGGGTCGTCTACCCAGCAGTCACTCACGATTCTGGCCTTGCTAATGAACTTCACTATAACCTACAAAGTTCAAAAATACAGTCATCACAGTTGTTTGCAATCTCATGAGTTGTGCTTGTTTTCATATGATAACAACTGATGTAAAATGCTTCTACATGGAAATTACTACATATTGCATATACATGATGGGAAAATGTTTTCTTACTTCTTGCCCATCACCGCGTCTTTTTGCCTTCCAGACAAAACCAAAGGCGCCTTTACCCACAGCTTTAAGAGGCTGGTACTCTTCTTCGAACTGCCCATCACAGGCTCGAGACTGATCTAGGTCCATGGTGGATCGTAATGCCTCCCCATGGCCAGCCTCACCGATCCTCTAATGGGAGGAAAGATGGTGAGTTGAAAGCAGAACATAAATATATTTTGATAAAAATAAAACATTATGTGTCATACTAACATCTTACTCGAGATCTTTACTGCCACTGACCTCTCCTAGACTGACTCCTGACTGGTTGTGCAGTGATCGATCTGTTTGCAACAGTGCCCCCTGCTGGTCAGGCCTACTTATCCACACACAGAACATGGAGTTGCCATCAGGGAGTTTAGTCCTGCGCACATCACACAACACATCTGGAGAGAAAATAAGGTACTGGTTAAAGTGTTTTTGTTTTCTGTAAAACAAGCTGTAGATATTCTTGAGCAAACCAGGTTAAAGATTGTAGTAGTACCAACCTACTCTTGTGCCATCTCTATGGTACGCACTGCCTTCGTATCGCCCCTCCAGTATCTGTGTACTGTCTGAGGACACTGTGTGTCCGTTCACCTTCTGTTTCTTAGGTGTGGAAGTGGCAGGAATGTCTGTCATTGACTGAATCCCACTGTTCAGTTGCCTGCAGCACCCTTGGCTCTGGTCTTTATGAATTGAAGAGACAGCTGCCCACTGGTCCTGCTCGGCTGCATCTTTTTCTACTTGCTCTTCACTTCTGACCTGTGCACCAGGGTTCTTAGCCTCAGCAGGCTCTATGTCATGGTCAGACCCTACCACGCATGGTGAGGGTGTACGTAGGAGCTCAGCTGTATCGCAGGATGACATGGAGTGTTGGTTGTTATCATCATTGTACTCTTGTCTGCTGAGCAGCTCTGTACTACCGTTCAGATCGAGGTCAGCCATGGCCCGGGTCACCAGATCACCATTGCTGTTCAGGTCCAGGAAACAGCTGGCCGAGTCCACTATGTGTGCTGAACGAGAGTCCTCTGTCTGGCCTGGATCAGAACCACCGTGGCCCGCAAACTTTTCACAGAAACCAGAGGAAGACCTGGGAAATTGAGTTTCAATAAGCTGAAAGCTGATGACTGGTAACAACAATCAATGGCACTAGATTGGCGAACAAACAAATCCAGATGGTTTTACTGTTACTGTTAAGTTTTACTTATAAGTTATAAGTTAAATATGAACATTTCTGAAGAATGCTTGCAATTTTCTGTCCACCCACAACTGGGCTGCACCACATAAACGTTACAGTAGGTTTTGGCCTATTTCAGTCATTATTTGCCTGTTAATGATACAAGCGACAGGACAAATAGATGTTATAGATGTTGTAGAATTACTTTGCATTGTTGTGCCAGGAGAAAGAAATTGAGGTCATAAATTTTAGTGAAACATCAACCCACAAGCACTTAGCCTAAACAATTTGAAGGCACTGAAGGAATACAATAGATGGTGAAAAAGATTTTAATGTCTTCAGTGACATAGTATCTAGCCTCTCCTTATCATTTGGGTTACTGACACATTAATGACAACAACTTACAAATAAGGTTAAAGCCAGATGTGTATTTTGGTGCTACTTCTACCCTCACCTGCTCTCCAGTGAGATAACCTCAAAGCTCGAGTCTTGTAGGACAGAGGCACATGAGGGGTGGTCTTTGCCTGCATTAGGAAAGGTGCCACCCACCCTGCCAACAGCACGTCCATTCTGAATGGGAGTGTCTAAAGAAGGAAAAAACAAAACAAGCATGGGCAAAATCCTGACTGACTGCTACCAAATGATACAAAATCACTCCACACAGTATGAAATCTTTACACATACTGTAGCATGTTATATTAATTTTCTGAGGCAAGTAAATTTCACTACCAATTCCAATATACAGCAGTTAACTTTCAGCATTGTGTGTAAGAACTACAGATAAATTACTGTAAAAAAAATACTCAAAATCTACAACCTGGGACAAAGTCATACCTGGGATAACTTGGATGGCAGGTGGATCATTTCCGTTGACCTCACTGACGAGCTGCTGTTCTCGATTATAGTGTGGTGGTTCAGTGGAAACCAGGCAGAAAGTTTCTTCTTCTGGAATTTCCACCCAGGCAAATGTCTTGAGGAGTGCCTGAGTGGTATCTGCATCGTCCAGTTGGCTAATGCAGGGAGCAACCTGCGCTGCCTCCTCCATTAGCTCTGTAGTGTCATCAGTTCTGAGGAAAGAATGGCTGCATTTTAGTCTTAATTCTAATTGTAATAAGTACTATAATGTCAATTAGGGCCAAATAAGAATGTCTTGTTTGCATACTGTATAAATACAGTTATAGGGGTCATTGTGACTATCACTATCGTCACTTGTTTTCTGCTGTAGGCTGAGGCATTGGTAATTTGATGTAAGTTCTTCAACATTTTTTTCCTTGTGGTAGGAAGAGCATGCAATAGCCAACAATTATCTATTATAACGCTGACAGCGTTTTCCAAAGAGCAATCTTGTGTGGAGGTTTCAGATCTTACATGTTTATCTGTAATAAATATAATCAAAATCTCTTAGTGTGGTCAATGTTTTGATAAAGAAGCCTTTTAGGCAATAATTCATATATGTACACGTAACAGTTTGAGGAAATTAATTATGCATCATTCATGGAAATGTAAGAGTGATCTAACACTACATATTACTAGAGGACTTTCTCTTGGTAGAGTACTAAATGACTTCAAAAAACATAAGTCTACAGCAATACCATATACTATGTAAATACCCATATCTTTTTGATCAAACATGCTGTGACATCATTTGTCCAGCAGATGGCACAAGAGAGGAGCATTAAGATATTGCATACTCAAATTTTCATCCTTATCTTCCAATACCACAGTCAGGATCACTTGTTCACTTTATGTTATGAAAGACTGAACCAAAATCTGTGAAATCTTGATGATGCAACTGCTAAAGTTCCCAAACTTTGCCTTGGAGAACCAAAATTGAAACCAATTGGTGGGCCACAGCCCAAAAGCAAAAAGGTATTGTTTTGTATTGTTAAGATGGAAGATCCCAAGTTCCTTAACTGACTTCCTGTGCAATGTGTCACTCTGCCTGCAGGTGTTCAGTTTATGAAAAATAATGAATAATTAGGGATCCTACATATTTAAAGAGCATTGTGTTTAACAGAAAATATAACAACATAAATATGGATTCATAATTAAAGTTTTGTAAAATATTTTTGCTAGAAACATCTGGCAGGACTAATGGAACCTTATGGCAGGCCAACGGGCCCCACTTTGGGCAGAATTGATCCAAAGAATTCTGATCAAGATTGAAAATGTAGAAAAACATTGTGTGGACAAAGATGTACTGTGGGTTGCTGTGACTTAAGGAGTGTTTTAGTGTTTCCAGGGGTTGGTTGGCTGGTTAGATATACAGAGGCTATATCAGGCATGACCATAGAGCTGCTGTGTTTTCAGATTTACTGCCAGACGCATTAAATATACATGCAGTCTGCTGCTTTTGAGTGCCTGGATGTTGCTAAAGCAGCGTTTGTCTGGCCATTATTTGTGAAAACACAAAGCACAGATTTGGCCGAGGATTAAGTCTTAAGTCTGCTCGGATATAATTTTTCAAGTTTACCATGATAATGTTCAGGTAGTTTACTATCCTTTGGAAATATGAACTCACTGAATTAAGTGCAAAACATTCAGGTGGCTTATGGCAACAAGGACATAGGGATCGTGACTTACATAAGCACACGTGTGGAGGTGACAGCAGGAGGAGACATAGTAGACAAAGCACTGCCCTGTTTCTCGAGCCTGGTGCTCGATCCAGTGAAGATCCTGCCTCTCCCTGTGGAGGTTCTACCCAGGATGGCGTGATGCACCATGGCCATATCCCCAGCTACCAGTGAGGAAGGGTCTGAGAGAAAGCAGGAAAATGATTAAATCACACAGTAGTATTAAAGGAAAAGACAAAATAACAGCGCATAAGAGGATTAAACTGATTCTGTAGAAAGCTTAAAAATGTGAATATCCTAGAGCAAATTATGAGGAGCATCTTTTTTCTGAGATTTCTAAACAGGTTAATTGGACATTTATTCAAGATGGACAGAGAAGATAATGACATCCCTAGGAAGTGTAAATCACATTGAAACTATAAATACTGTATGTGGAATCTGAGACCTCCTGTTGCTTTTAGAGCACTGGCATGCACCTGTCTCACACAATGTCTTTGCCTCTCCATCCGTGCCTCCCCTTCAACTCTCACCTCACAGTTTGAAAACATCTGGTTTCGACAAATCACAGCAAGAGGCTTGCCATCTTGTACTTCTCACACTCACACACACACACACACACACACACACACACACACACACACACACACACACACACACACACACACACACACACACAAATGCTCACCAGATTTCCCTGATATTTTGGAAGAGGCTGTACTTTTCCCAGCCTCTGCTTCAGAATCAGAGAAGGAGTTGTCCTTTCTGTCTGAGTCAGACATCCATCCATAGAAACCGGGCATCAGAAAAGTGACACTCTGTTGATGACAAAGCAGCAGTGACAGAAGTGAGACTTGGCATGATCGCCAGTCCAAATAGCCTTGTTCAGCTGGTTGTGTTGGCTAACCTTTCTCAGCAGCTCGTCCTTGTCGTAGCCAAACAGACTGAAAGCCAGGTGGTTGTGGATGCTGTGTATTGAGCCATCCGGGCGGAGCAGGAGGAGACCGCTGAGAGGAGCAAACACCCAAACTGTTCCAGAGTACTCCAGTGCGGGGCTGGGGGAGAGGACAGTCCTGTCTGCTTTGACTTCTGTAAGAGTTGAGACACATTGAAGATGCATAATTAGTTTTTATATATTTTTTGCACTATAGTGATTATTTACAAGCAAATGTCAAATTATGATGAGAAGATTACACTTAACTAACACAGAGGGTAGCCATCAGTCTGAATTGCTGCTGAACTACCAGTGCAATTACCATACAGTCTATGGTCAATACTGTCCATATTAGATTTTACAGTCGCAGTATTTGCCAACTCCTGTTGCTATTCACCAAAAAAATGTCTCAAGTTAAGAAAAACAGTCATGATTTTTTTTTTGTTGAGTGAAAATGAAGTTTTCAGATCCAGTGTACTTTTAATTGGTTTATTTGGACTTAAGAATTCTCCCAAACATCAAAGAACATGAGAAATTCCAAATTTGAGATGAGATACATGGTTTTCACTGGATAGTGACAATTCATCTTTTATATTCCTGTCGGTTGCTTTCATCTATATCACTGCTTCAACAGTGCTTGCCAGTTTCCCCCGAATTTTCACTCCTTCAAAGGTTTACATTATCTTTTCTAACTTTTGCATATCTTTCTTATTATAAAAAGCCGAAGAGTGTATTTTTGGCATGTTTAAAATGCTTGGGCAGCATAACATAGACCATAGATTAGATAATCAGTTTCTCCAGAATGTTTATTGTTTTTTAATCCTCTCTGAAGTAGCATTATGTTTCAGCCATGTCCTTAAAACAAACAAACAACTGAACATCTTACCAGAGGATGGCTCTTTCCCATGAGGTTGCTCACAGTGTTCAGAGTTTGAGCCTACTGACTTGCAGACAGTGGTGGTTGGAGGCGAACATGGCTGCTTGTCCTGTGTATCTGATCTTTCAAGACTCTCTGTTGGGCAGGTGAAACCAGTCCCTCTGTTTTGGTGTTGGGGCCTCCCGCATACCACTGCTCCTTGAAGTTTGATACACAGTGGCACTGATGCACCACTTCTGCTTGTACCACACACTCTCTGAACCCTCAGCATCTGAAGGCAAAGATGACAGACTTACATAAATACCAGTGCTTAAAACGTTGTGGAATATAATTTATCTTCTGTGTGTTTCTGAACTGTTTAAGAAGCACATTGGTAAACTGAAACTTGAAAGCAAAGCTTTAGAAAAGGATTCCATTCGTAGCTGAGTGGGACACTTTTGGTTGTAAAGTGTGCTTACTTTGGGCAATGCATTTCTGTGGAGGGGGATTTGTAAAGAAGGGATTAGTTCCTTAACAGACACTCCTTTTAACTCATCGGGATGGTGGTATCCATGGAGCTGGGCAAATGCCAAGTCACAGGTCAGGATACTGCCCTAGAAATGACAATGAATAAGTCTTTAAAATATTTCTTAAAAGACAGGAAAGCTTAATTTCTCATAAAAATGAGGCAAAAAAAGAAAATAAAAAAAATCACAATACTAAGGCTGCTAAACAACAATGACTTACATCCTGCGAGAAGGACAGAGAGGCTGACACCCGTTCCACATTTTCCATCATGACAAGCCAGCACTCTTCATTTTGTGGCGGTCTGTGGGTACACACTGACACTGGCACCTCTCCAGATGATGTCACAACATCCACCTACAGACAATGTAGCATGTGAAACATTCAAAACACACTGTTAAACATACAGACACATTCTTGCAGTTAAGGAAATTAAAGACATTTGTCTTAACAGCAGTTTGATTTAGTCATGTACTTAGGAAAATTCCAGAATTGACAGCATATTCCATACCACTTTTCCAGACACAGCGACAACACTTCCATCCACAAGTGGAAAATCTTCTTCCAATGCTTCTTCCAGGACCTGACTGGTTTTCTTTAAGATACTGGAAAGCTTTTTTCCAATCAGCTCATTGGTGGTGCACTCAAACAGTTTGCAGGCCTGTTCATTTGCTGACAAAATCTGAAAATGAAGATTAAACACATTTACAAGATGTGCCCTAGTTGCAGAGCTGCCACCACCGTTCATATTATATACGTACACTGTACCTCTCTGGTTTTATGGTCGACAGTAAGAATAGTTTTGTTTGGGTTGAAGGCAGATGGAGATCCTGACAGGGCAATATTTCTGGAAATTAGCTGACTGATCAAACTTTCCTCTGTCTCTGACGCAGTGGACAGGCGTGGCAGGGAGGCAGCAGAAACATGGGAGCCAGGATGTAAGCTAGAGATTTGATAGTTTCTTGTTGCAACAGAACTGCAGCCATCCAGACGTTCACCTGTATGCAAAAAAATGGGGACAGATATTTTCAAAGAATTCCTTTCTCCCACCCTCATCCATTTTTTATGGCTGCAACTAACAATTTTTGTATTAGCCTACGTCTTTAAATAGCTTTTTTGTCTTGAAAAACAGCCACAAACTCAAATATAGTCAATTTATTTTCATAAAGAGAAAATCTGATTAATTATTTCAGTTCTACTCACATTGACAAATCAAATCAGTGAGACTCACCTCTCAAGGAACCAGGATAATAACGACGTTGCAATGCCAAAAGGTTCTTCTTGTACAAGGGTCTCTGAGTACAAGGGTAGGACTTATTCAGGTCGAAGTCATCCTCCAGGAGATCGGAGGCGAGGTCGGGCACCACACAGATAGTGTCTCCTTTACCTCTGATGCTTTGGCTCACCCCAAAATGAGCCTCGGTCGACAGCGACATTGCTGTTGGTGATCCAGCTGGGATTGACAATGACTGACCCACATAGAGAGAATGAATGGATCGCAGCTTTGTAACATGGTTAGCCTATTATAGCAGTCTCAGCTAACAGGAATTATTTTGATCGACAATATGAGTTTCTCAGGTGCGACTGTCATTTGAAGATAAAAGTCCGACACACCACTCACCTCAAGTTGTAGAAAGAAAGTGTGCAGCTTGTGTTTTCAAGCTGTTAATGAGCACAGCAGTTTCAGACAATGAGCACAGCAGTTTCAGTTGACGCTAGTTGACAAGGTAACGTTACCTCCCCTGTGCTACCAGGCTAACTAGCATCTGCTAACGTTACTGCTACTACAAACAAAAGCTTTCGTGCTCCGCTTGGTTCTGAAATAACAGGGTTACCGCCGCAGTCTTGAACAGCTTTATTCCAAGTTGACGTAACCGTAGCGTCAGTACAACCCTGGCATGATTCCAGCAGGTTAGTTAAGAAAAAAAGTAAGATTTTAGTGTTACAATTTCACTTTTAGCAGCAGCAGTTTTCATAAGTCCCGGGCTTCGAGCGCCAGCCGAGCAGATTCATGGAAATCCTCCGTGGCCAATCAAATATCACGCTTCTAAACGAGAACAGCTCATTGGATAATTTGCCGGAAACGCCCTCCTTTGTTTCCAGGGGAACCACGCCACAAAACAACCAACTAACGTATAAAATAAAATAAAATAAAATAAAAAATTTCAAAAAGCGTATATACATTTCACAAGTCGAATAATTCATACATTATTTTATTATAAAACAGGAAGACACAGACGAACCCCAACAGCAAACAGCAGTAACAACAGCAGAGTGTTTCAAGTCACAGGTTTTTTTCTTTTACTGCGGTTCACAATGTAATTCAGCAAACAATAAGTCTACTCTAGCTTTCTTATTTCAGTTCATAAGGGGCGAAATATTAGAAGGCCTCCATAACATTAATATAAAATTACTATAGATCTTTAAAACATATCACATGAGAATTATAAGCTCTTTATTTCTATGTACAAATCTGATGAACAACACCGAAATGTGCTTGAACAAACAGGACATAACAAAGATCATGTCATTATGTAAAACTGGGAGATGTTGGGTAAGATTTCAGTGTGTTCAGGTGCAATGACTGCAGGGGTCCATATGTTGTTGGGTTTTTTTTCTTCTCTTCATTGGCTACATGGCTTTGTTTTTAAATCCACAAGGTCTCGCTCGGGAGGATCATCTCCCAAACTTCGACGAGACAAATGTTTTAGCCACAACACAGACTGAAATAAAATGAATCAGACATGATCATTACCGACAGAAAGTCTGGCATAGTCCAAATGAAAAGGGGTCGAAGGCGCACAACAGGAAAGTACATTATGCTGTACTTTTGCATAAGTGAAAACAAAAGAAAATACAACAGGAGGAGATGAAAAGCTCATTTTGTCATAGCTGCTTAATAAGGAAAAATATATAACAGTCAGTACAGATGCTTTGAGACATATTTTAGTTTATCTTAGCTCTCTTGGTTTTAGCGACAACACTGTGAGCAGAATTTCAGTTTTCATCCAGTACTGAAACGATTCATCACGTTGACAGGTCAGATCCAGCTGCAATGTTAGGAAGTGTTAGCATATCATCCAGTCTGCTGAGACCAGGTCTAATCATACACATTATCTTTTTTCTTTTCTTTTCTTTTTTTTTAACGTCACAAACATCTTATAAGGTAGGTTTCAGGAACATTGGATACACCACATCTTTTTTCATGTATTTACTGCACTGCCATGAGTTTAATACTTAATAGACAAAAATGCCTCTTAATTTTTCCTAGATTATTATTCAGATAATCATGACAGTTCTCTAACTAGCCCAGGCTGGTGTCAATCAGCTTGAGCTTGATCTGGCAGTAATCAATATCTCCATAATCTAATCTTTTGCTTCTTTAAATGTGTGGTTCAGCAGCTTCTGCAGAGTTTTGTAGGAGCACAAGAGAATTTCACTCCAGGAATCATCTCGCTGGATCTTCTAACTGTCCAGTGGCTGGCCGCTATAGCTGTAGCATGCATGTTTTGTCAAGTAGCTCACTTTACAATAATGAGTACTGGCTGATCTTCGTACAGACAAGGAGCCAAGCATAGCACTTTTACGCAGTCACACATACGGTCATACGCTCACACAAGCAGAGTTGGGCACGCACTTATGGTGCCATGGCTGTGAGGAGTGAGCTTTGATAAGCTTTGACGAGCATAGTTCACTAAAACATTGTCCATCCTAATGGTGGTAGTCCTTTTTACTGTGAGGACGATTTCCCAATATATGATCCACTTCTGTGGCGATGCCTGCTGTCATCTTTGGAATTACCTGTGGTGCACAACATGAAAGAAAGAGTGCACGGTTAATGCTGTTTGACAAGAGCAAATGCTGAAATGATTATTCAGTATTACTGAGGCTTAGGAAATGTGCGTTATACCTGAATGGCTCCCAGGTTCTCTGTTAGCTGGCTTGGATTGGAGGATCCCAGCAGCACTGAGCTCACTCCCTCGTTCCTCAGGCACCAGGCTTAAGATTGACGATAGAAGGAGTTTTTACAGTTTGTGTTGTGATATCAGACAGTACACAGGCAAGCATTGAATTTGGATCACATTTTTTCTTTGTTCCATTTCACAGGAATGGTGAAAGGGAGGGGTCTTGGGGGTCTTAGGGAGTCCCTTACCTATTGCCAGCTGTGGCAGAGTACATCCGAGCTTCTCCGCAATATGAGCCAGCTCCTTTAGCTTTGCTTGCTGTTTCCTCCCATCCTCACTCATTATTTTCTCCCTCAACCACTGGTATGGCTGGAGGGGAAACAGAAAAAGTAAAATGACTACTCATAATCAGGCATAAAAAAACCTTTTTTATTGTTGGCATAGTACTTGATGATAGTAAAAGGATTGAAATATATAGACACTAAGGCAGGTGGTTAAGAGAAATTTCATCTGTACCTTCAGTGATGCCCTGGAGGATTCTGGGACGCCGTTCTCGTACTTCCCGGTGATGATTCCACAGGCCAAAGGGGACCAGGAGACCACACCCACACCTGAGACAGAACAATGACCACTGAGCAACAGCACGCAAAGTCTATCACAGACATAAATCTATTCAAAAAACCTTTACTTGAGGAGAAACTTAATATAGACTCACCTATCTTATGGTAGAGCTCAGGAAGCTGTGTTTCCACTTTGTCCCTCTGGAAGAAGTGATACTCTGCCTGCTCACACACCGGTGGAATTAGATTAAACTGCCTGGCCACAGAGTAAGCTTCCTAATATGAATATGAAGAGGGAACAAAAACAAAGGGGAGACATGTTCATGTGAAGAGGACATATATGGCGTATAATCTTTCAGTGTGAAGTATTAGCTAATACTGCATTGGATTCTCCTTTTCTACAGTACAAAGAAGACAAGAAGTCTTTTAATGGCGAGGGCAAAATAGTATATCCAGATAAACAGATGATATCACACTCTCATCTATGTCATTATATATGCATTTTAATATCTCTCAGACAAACAGGCAGTCATCTTTAACTGCATTTTCTAAAATTTTGTTGTTTGTTAAATTTGTTTCTAAATGTGTTCCATAAAACACATACCACATTATTACAGGGATAGACAAAATGTAGTAAATATCAATATTCTACCCCAGCAGACAAAGCCCCATTTCCATTATATGACTATTTGTCATATAAAGCTTTTATATCTGAGCAGAGCTTTTATCTCATGGTGCTCGTTGTGAAATGCAAAAAAACTTTTTTCATTGCTCACCATGATTTCCATAGCAGACCACCGGGATGTCCCCCAGTACATAGACATCCCCTGGTTGATCACATGCGTCATTGCTCTCACAATCTCTGCAAATATAAAATATTAAAGAGCACATATGGACATTGTCAATAATCAAACAGTGGATGGCGCCAAAATTGCAACTTTCATACAACCTGCAGGAAAATTTTGAAAACTCTATTCATAATAATCAGACCAGAAGAAGCATAAAATTATCTTGAACAAAGTTTAACAAGAAGACAACAAGACATTTTTGAAACTGGCACCCTCCAGACAGTAAAAAAAAGGATGACGCTTGAAATGTATTCAGCCTCTTTTTGAGAAAGACTCCTTTTAAACTCATGTGTAAGCAAGTATTCTTTCCTGGGGTCATACGGCAATGTGGCCAAGCGCTGCAGTGGGTTAAATGAAAAGACTCAGCCAACCTTGGCAGACAAGTTGCTTGTGCAGTTGAACAATTCATAGCAGGTTACAACTGTAGGGGTTGAAGTCAGCCATTAATGGTTTAAATTATATTATCTAATAAAAACTACTGAGAAGATCTGAGAGTTTTAAAGCAAGGATGTGTCCAATAGGAGGAGGAAATACAGCTATTATTCTAAATGTGTGTCTGTTGTATTCTGTGCACAAATGCTCTAATTACTGTAGAAAACAACAAGAAGGCGATAAAGTAATTTATTAGATTTCCTTAGTCTGTAGTTGCTTGCTTCAGTTTGTAATTGTGCTTAAAATGCATTAATGAAACATCTGCTACATTAGTGCAATGCAAATTCTGGAGAATGAAAATGAGGGCGAAGAGACAAGACCACAGAGGAGCGTGATTAAAAAAGAGCGATTCCTTTTCATCAGTAGTTCTCTTTCTGGACCAAAATGCAGCTCAGTGAGAGACAGTGTGCGTGTGGGTGAAGCAGGTGCGAGGGTAGAGGAATAACAGTACATCTGCTCCGAAAGGGAGGGAGTGATGGATTTGGAAGGATGTGAGGACAGAGGGAAAACTGTGAGCCAAGCGGGAACCTTGGAGCAACACACGATTCATAAGGGTATGTGAATATATGAATAATCCACCTCGGTGCCAGGAGGCGAGGTTGACAACTTGATTCACTGCATCATCCAAGCTTACCTGTTGGCCAGTCTTTGCATAAAGTTTATTTCTACGAGGACACGGTGAGTCATCAACTCCAACAACAGATGCCACACTGAGCGCAGTGCTCAGGTGAGATATCCAGTGTGCACCATTAACACCCCACTCACATAAAAGCCCACTGCAGGTTTTCAACGAGGATGATGTGGGTGAAGTTGTGGGCACATGCACACAATGACGTGTGCGTGCATGAGCAGTGTGATTATACCCTTGAACATACGGGATTAAATGAGAAATTCCTGCCGTTGTGACATCTGTGCAGAATACAGCTTAGCTTAGCACAAAGGCTGGAAACAGGAAAAAGCTGGACCAGCTCAGTTTAAAGGGAACACATTCAAGTTCCCTAATTAATGTTATATATTGATGGTTCAGAAAGCCACTGCACCTGACCAAGAAATAGTCCAGCACATAACCCTTTACACAATAATAAGTGTATTTCCTAACTATACCTTTAATTCACTATTTATTGGCGTACATGAAAGCATTCATTTTGCATTTTTGCCTGAAGATGTTGAAACATCATCATATTGCTTAGTAATTTAATCTACGCTAATCTACCATAGAAATTTCTTTACCATAGAAATTTCTGTGCAATAGCATTCATAGCATCTTTATTCTCATATGAATATAGTATGTCTATTACTTATGGATGCCAAAAACAAGGAAAACATGTAACATAGTGTAAATACTCGACCTCACTTGTCACTTTATTGTCCTATGCCATTTATTGTTTCTTGTTTTTTTTATTGCTGCCTTATTTCTTAATTAGCCACTTACTGGTAATTATTTTTGCGTTACTGTTTGCCTGTTCTGCTGTGACAAGTAAATTTCGCCAAAGGGGGATCAATAAAAGTTATCTTATCTTATCTTATCTTATCTTAATTTATGCTCTGACTGAATTGTCAGATTGATCGTTAGGAACTAATCACTTAATGTCTCAGTTGTTGTAGTTAAGTCGTTAAACATGCTTGAAAGGTGAGTGAAATCCTGTTTGTGTTTTAAATGCATAAGCTCACTAACTGCCTGGCCGCTGTCCAATATCAGCCTGTCCTTGAGACAGCGGCAACACGACACTGAGTCAGGCACGCTTTGGTCAACTTCAGCCAGCAGGTATCACAGTGGCCTTCTGCAGGGCACAGCAAGGACTGTGGACCAAAGCAGACACACTGATATGCATGTTTGTCCGGGCACATGTCTATGTGGATGTTTAGGGATCTTTGTGAGAATTGCTTTACAGGGAGGTGGTCACTTTGGAGTTTATCCTCCTCATGCACATGCACAGGGTGGTTATCAATATGTCAAACCACAGGAGATTTTCAGCAGGCAATGAAACCTTTTCCTCGTCCTGTGATTGTGGGAAAGGAGGTTGTGTATGTGCCAAAAGGAAGATAAGTACTGAGGTACTGAGTGGGTGAGATCATTCTGCATGCTGCTCTTTATTGCTGAACATCTGAGGAGAGAGGTGATATCCTGGCACTCGAAGGAAGGTCCTGAGTGGATGGCTTTGGGTTTGTGTTAAGTGTGCTGTGACAGTACCATTTCATTTGCTCTCCAGTGAAAACTCTTGGCCAAGGGATTGCCATAAAGTCTATTTATTGATGCCCTGTCTGCTCTTTTTCCTCAGCCTGTGTATCCTATTCTTTACCCACTCTGTCCGAAGGATTTTCATTTTCACTTTGATTGAATGGATTCAATTTGCTGCATATTGCTCCGTGAAATAAAAAACAAAGAATGCTGACTGAATGGATAGTGACATGGTGCCGACAGTTTATCCTGCAGGCTGTGGTTTGCATATTAAAACAATGAGTTCACAATGGCACAGATGCTTCTTCTTGAGGCACCCTCTCATCATATTTGCTATAATGCAAGTATTTTAGAAACTAGACCATTTGGCAACACGTGAGACGGTCGGCCTTTAACCCTCTCGGAGGAAAACTCGTACGCAGTCTCATCGGTGTAAGTGACAGCTGCAACAGCAAAGAGCAGTAGAGCAGAATGAAAGGGTAATCAGAGCCAAGGAGTAAGTTTGATATTTGTGATACAAGTTGTGGCTGTTCATGCGGTTAGATTGGATATAAGCCAAAAGACAAGAACGAGTATGGGGGGGGGGGAGAAAAAGAAAAACAAAGAGAAGGATGAGTGGATGGGAGAAGGAAAGCATTGATGGTAACAGAGGGAGACTCTGCAGCCATGACATCACTTTTTCTGTCCCCAAGGGGACACACGTTGTCTCACACAAAGTCCGAAGCACTTAAAGTCACAAGAACGAAAACGCGGACACAAATTACACACAAACGCATGCGCACACACCTGTTCGTTAACATTCAGTCGAAGACATTCGGAGCTCAAGCGGCTTTTTTCCTGTGCGCCGCATTGATGCTGCTAATCCTGTTTTAAGTTTCAGGAACATGTGGGTGCGTAAATCAATATCTTGATCTTGACATGTAAACTGAACTGCAAATGCCCACAGAGATGGAGAGGCCTCATTTCTCGCATGTTAGCACCGATGCTTCATCCCCATGAGAAGCTATTTAGAAAATGTTAGCGCTAATACACGAGGGTACATAGTTCTGTGTGAGTCTGTACATGTAGCCTCTCTCTCTCTCTCTCTCAAGCTGTTAAAAGTGACTGAGCATCCACGCAGTAATTTATGGCCGTGGCCTTGCTCCACTGTAATGAAGGATGAAGAAAACGTGCACGATGTTTCACACTGAGTAATGGTTGTGTAAGTGGTTGCGGAGCAGCTGAATGCAAAACACACTCAGCCTATCTATCTTTATATTTGCCTGTGTCCATTCAGTGTCGTTCTGTCAGACCCTTGATCAATCATTCTGTCAATCAGATTAGACTCTACATCAGTTGTCAATAGTGAGGTGACTATATCGGCAGAGACGGGTTACTAGAAGGCTTGCCGGAGCACGCCGCAGGGCCTGCCTGCCAGTCACCAGTACTACCAGTGACAGCAATGCCCCAGGAATGATAAGTATAACAGATTGGCCTCCCACAGTCTGTTGGCTCACAGGGGAGGAAGCATGGGGGGCAAAGGGGAGAGGCTGGAAAATATTTTAGTGAGCACAGTGAGAGTCCATCCCTCCAGCCAAATACTACCTATGGAAGAAGGCTGACAGGAAAGAAGAGGGAGCCCAAGTATCTGTGATGGACACATCAAATAGGGGGAAGTAAGTGAAGAAGAAACTGGAAGTATGTCAAAGAAATAAATGGTGACATAAGGTAGATGTGTGGCGACGGCAGCACTAGATTGTACAAGGAATAGAGCGCACAGTAAGGCTTGTATCTAGTGAGACCAGCCCAAAAATACACCAGCTTCCCCCTGGGGGGACCTGATAATCCTGCTTCTGAAGAACAGGGAGGGCCGGGAGCGGGTGCAGCTCAGAGACCCTGTGGAAACCAGCCATCCCACAGAGAGAGAAAGAAGAAGATATGGAGAGTGGTAAACTAAAATAGAGAACAAGAGATGAGGCAAGATTGTCATATTACTTTACTGTGTGTGTGTGTGTGTGTGTGTGTGTGTGTGTGTGTGTGTGTGTGTGTGTGTGTGTGTGTGTGTGTGTGTGGACCACAAAGACAAACCCCGTTGGTCAAAGGCAAAGGTTGCCAGTCCAGCGAGGGCAGCGATCTTGTCAGAATTTCTCACCTTCTCGTATTACAGAACAACATGCACTGTCCCTGCCCCAGGCCTCCACCAGCCCGGCCGAGTCTGGTCAGCGATCACTCACCCTCCATGGGAGTGTTGCTGTCTGGCCGGTTGGCAAAAACCACATCCACATACTCAAGTTGCATCCTCTGGAGGGAGCCCTTTAAACCTGAAGTGAGATGAGAGAAGAGGTTGAAAAAGATGGAGATAAGAGTCAATAGAAATTGTGAGCATTGAGCATATTAGTTGTAGTGCTAGAATACATGTGTTGGTTACCACCCATACTGTGTAATCACATGGGTAAATATTTCTAATTTCCAGTAGGATGTGTTTGTCTCACTTGGAATAAAGACTCCACATAGCCCTCATAAGCCCTGAATATCATCTGTCTACTCATAAATACCTCTACTAATACCAATGGACCAAGGAGACCTATTACACTATCATCCAGACATGAGAGCAAGTAGAAAATCATGTCCCTTGACACCTTTGGACATGTACACGTTGGCCTGGATCTGCAAAGGAAGAGTGATAATAACCTTGTGCATGTGACTCCTTTCAGTTCTCATTGCTAATTATTTAACACTGTCATGTAGGTAAGCTAAAAGAACGGATTCACACTGAAAACAATGTACAAAAAAAAAGAGGTATTCAAGAATTCCAGTTTTCTTTTTCACTTCAACCACAGAATAAGGTCAAAGGAAAAATAGGGTGAAGTGGATTCAGGGGGATTTAAAGTCAACATGTTTATGAACATGGCAAAGTGACAATCGACCACATGTGACTTCAAGCCATGCCAGCTCGATCTGGCCTGCCACATCTTTTGATCCAGCTCTCATCTGGGTCGTCACATTCACCCTGCTTTGCTCAGCAGGGGTCACGGTTATGAAACTAAGTACCATTTGCCAAACAACAAAATGCTGCATTGTTTTCAAAGGAAACACAGTATTTGTCCCCTCAAGTATTAGTATAATGACACATAATCAATTGGAAAGTAATGTGCTCCTTCTGACAGTTTAATAAATGTTTAGCTGAGTGCTCATTTATAAAGAAGACAAGTTATGTAATTCTTAATAGTTGCGTGGTGAGCAAAGGGAAAGCAGTTGGCCGACCAGACATGGTTTCCTGAAAGATGAAGCATTTGTTTTTTGTTCCTTGTGCTTCGACACATCAGCATGGAGTTACAGAAGAAAGCAGGTGACAGATGGACCGACGAGCATTGTTGTTGTATAGTCGTGCACAAAAATGATGTATGAAAACAGCCATCATCGTTTACCTAATACTCGCAGGTCTTTAGGCTGCTGTGAAAGGAGGGAACTTTTAGTTCCCTGAGAAGTATTTCCTGGGACTTTCTTCAAACAAATGGTCTGTTTTGAGACTGTGGCTGTGACACTTTGAAACAGGAAGTGACTCAAAATATTGATCTTTATTGTTGTTCAATTATGAAGTTCAATATAGATATATATAACTCTCCTGACAGATATTTTTTAGATTTCAGTCTTCTGTTCAAAATACTTTAACACAGTTCACACTTTTTCTAGACAGAACCAGTCACTATATATTATTCAGAATAAGAACTGTAAAAGGTCAAACAGAGAATTTCACGGCAATTTCAGGATTAATCAGTGTCAAGCTGAGGTCACGTCACTAAATCCTGGTAAGAAGATCTATGTGCACCTGTGTAATCTTCTATCCTTGTCACATAAGTGAATGGGCTTTTGACAAGACAAAAGAAGAGGGATAAGGAAAAGGGTCATTTCTTCTCTTCTTTCTCACTCAGCTTTCAGTAATCGTCGAAACACTGCATATCGAGGAGAGGACAAGAGACGGCAACAGAGCCTCGCGAGCAGATCAGAACCCATTCGCACACAGAAGACCAGATGAAGGATGAAAAGCGGGAGGCCGTCACAAACGAGGACAGCGGAGTAATAGAGAGACGAGGCAAAAGACACTCTTGAGTACGTGTGAGCGTGCATGGCAGATTAGTGCCAGAGGCTTCATCACTGCCCGCTAATCCCAGCTGAGAGTTCTCTACTCTCCCCACCAACCACTTATTCCTTCCTCTGTCATCTGCACTCCCGCCATCCCAGAAACACCCCATTACACGGAGGCTGCACCGTCATCATGAGCAGTTCGCCGGATTAGCTGGAGTTTACTTGGCTGCGAGGGAGAGTTTATTTTTGGAACTGAGAATAAGATGTGAACAACAAAGCTATTCTAGTGGCGTCTGTGATGAATAATGCATTTTTAATTACGCGTTCTCCGAAAGTCTTTGAAATGATTTGAAACTGTCAAGGAATTTCTTTGCCCCTGTGAGGGAAAATGTTGCTGTTACCAGACAGACTTTGACATTTTCTTGAACTGTCACCTCAGAGTTCAGCGGCAATCTCGGCTATTGATCATTAAGTTTTGACACTTCATCATATCAATGTCACTTAACCAATCAAATGACTCATTGACTGGCCTGTGGTGGGCTGTACAACCTGTCATAAGGATGACAGTGTCAGCAGATGTTTGACTCTGCCAGTTAATTAGCCCGTGGTGACATGTGCCACACCAGTGGAGACAGGGACACTGTACCTTCCTCTCACGGATGCTACCTATCATGTGGACAGGCCAACTGGCTTTTTGCTAATTGGCAGTGCCACCTTTCTTTCCGCTCTCTCCTACTTTTTCAGTCTGTGCCCTTTTCCTCCAGCCCCGTCCTATGTGTATTCCCCCCTCTCTTGTTTGGGGGGGGAAAGTTGCAGAGGCTGCAGTGAATGTTAATAATGTGGGAGAGAGAGAGCTGAGTCACTGCAGGAGGTGCACTGCGCTTCAGACCGGATGGCGAGTTGTTGTTGGGAATTACGGTGGAGGATACTTGAACATTTGAAGGACACTATGATGTTTCTTTAGAAGACACCTGTAAAGGTGAGGAGCGACAAAACGTCTGTCGAAGTTTCACGCACCGTTGGCGAGTAACACTTTCAAATTCAACCGGGTGCACATGTTGATTAAAAAAAAATCAAAGTAGATAGCAAGAGGCAGACGAGGGGAGAAAGAAGGGGGGAGGAAAAGAGATAAAAGAGGGAGATTACAGGAGCGCAGCGGGGCTCTGAGTGATGGGGTGACATGAAGGACAAAGCAGAGGAGATAAAATCGACTTGTTACCTTCGATGATGTGTTTTCTGTTGAGGCCTCTCTCTGTCTCCGCTCTGCAACAGGAGGGGAAACAAGTGCACATTAAGGGTGTCAACGCGCATGCAAATGCCCACATTCATATGCATATACATAACTCTCATGAGCCGAAGCAGATCATTAAACATGCAAAATAAGCGGCTGCATAACAAAGTACCGACAAACGGCTGAAGAGAAAGACACCCACTCGAGGCTCCTGCAGTGTGCCTGCAGCTATAGAACAAACTGTACAGTGTGTCTGTGCAGTGTTCTTATTGTCACTGTCTGTCCTGTTTACCTATTATTAACCAGTGGCTGATCAGTTAGCATTACTTTGCTGATTTACAGGTGAAATTATGTCTAGGCTTAAACTGGACAATCACTTGACTGAATAGATACTATATTTAGATGCAGGACTTGAACTTTACACTGTAGCCCACACACTCAAGTAGACCTGCTGTATTTATTTACAGGTACTAGTGCTTTATTTGATTAATTTGATTGCAACTTTATACCTCTATTTCACTGATTAGATTAATTTAGGGAGACGTTTCAGATAATATAACACATTGATTAACATTTCACTACCTACAGTTTCTAGTAAAGTTAGTCTTCACAGTAGCACCACCTAGACCATTTACAATAGATTTATCAGCACTTTATAGTATGATGAAAGGAGCCATACAGTACTTTTGACTCATAAGTACCTTTTGTAATTTCAATGTAACATCACCTTATTAAGTTGTTTCGTGTTGGCAAAGAGCTACACATCCAGCAGATACAGAGCAACATCAGCACTCATCTCGAGTCGTGTTTCTGGCTGCCTGACAAAAGTCCAATATTATCTCTCCTTTGAGATCTGTTTTGGTCTCCAATAACTCCTGAGGGAAACACATGGCTTAAAAGCTTCTAAATGCTCCACTATGTTGACTAGTTTGTCACTAACTCAGTCCGTCATATAGAGCTGCTCAGCTCTCTGTGGGAAGCGGGTTTATCAGAATCCAATTCATCTGTGAATGATGCTGATAAGAGTGGTGAGATTCAAAAAGTGAAACGGTCACCGAAGCAGTGAAGTTGTCTGCCGTAAACCTGCAAATCTCCAAACCGTGCTTACTGTGCTTCAGTTGTTTGTCAGTAGCCTCACCTGTGTTGACTCAGTCACTTTCAGTTTTTTCCCATACCTGCATTTTTCAACTTTGTTCCTTTTCTTTCTTTCTGCTCAAGCCTTTCTCTGTTTGCTCAGTTGCCTGCTATTTGTCTTGTCCTTGCTTCATTTCATACTGCTCCCTCCATCCTGCAGTTTTCCAGCCTGCTTACTGTCATAATAATATATTACAAACACAGAAACACACTGTCCCTCCTCTATATTGTTATGTCTTACCTTGTGTGCAAAGGGGCAAGGAGGTGCAATGGAGAGTAAAATGCTCAAATATCTAATGTATGTTTGTGTGATGAGATGCTGGACAGGCGCCTCAGGCCCTCTCACAGCTCGCTCAGCGGGGGGTTTAAGTAGTTGTTCTCTAAATCCATCCACCGTGGAGACTGATTTGGTACCTTGACGATCATCTGAGAGGATGAGCTTAAATTGAATTTACACAATCACACCTGGGCCCCACTCTACTGATCTACATCAGACACTCAAAACTGGAACAAGGAGAAGATGGTGTACATAAGGCTGAAGACTTTTAGAAACAGAGGGAACGTGGGAACAGATTGAGAGCAGAATTCTTCAGCATGACAGAAGAAGCACGTATGACTCTTGGCAGTTTGGCAAAGAGGCTAGGAATAGTATGGAGAACCATGCTGTCATTGTGAGAGTGTGTTCTCTACGTCTGTGCGCCTGTAGGTTTTCTAAAATGTTTGATCTCATGTCACGCTCTGCAGCTGGAGGCAAATGTTTAAATGTTTAGCCCGTTGTCGGTGAGATAGCCCGAACATCTGAGGAAGGAAAACGCACAAACTGGACACACACACACACGCACGCACGCAGGCACACACACTTACTTTCCACCCCAGTAGAGCTTTGTGGTGATCACCAGGCTGGATCTCCTGAGGGACAAAAGGCCATAAAAAAGGGCTTTAAAGTTTTTCTCAAAAAGATATGTGTGTGACTGCATGTCCATGCGTGTGCGTGCGCGTGCATGCAAATGTATCTCCAAATGTATCTGTTTACAATGATGAGTGTCCTCCAGTGACCTTCTATTCTGCAGTATGAAGCTGCAGATTTCTTTTTTCAAACGTGCAATTTATGTAGTATGAATGTTAACAGAGGGACTTTTCTCTCTGAACTCGAAGAAGATAGCTCGCTCACTATAAAATCCCCCATGCTTGAATGATCAATAATTTAAAGGGATCCAGAGTTGAGGTAAAGGCAGGCAGAGAGCTGGCATGAGTTGGCGAGAAGGACTGAGTCTTATCACTGCAGTGTGGTAGTGCGTGCAGCACAGATGATGAAACTGAACTATAGACATTAGGATATTCTATCTTTTTACATGGTTATATTTCCAGTTGCTCAATTTTTTTTTTTTTATTAATAAAGGATAGGTAGGGACATTTCAGTGCTTACTTACAAACTTGCAGCTAAGACAGATGAGATGGATGCACTTACTTCACAAAGGGAATTTTTAATGCTATGACATCCCATAATAAAATGTACACCAGTGTTTCCCTACCTGGCAATGTGATGATATCTCACTGGCACAAATATTTGTTTGGTCATTCATGGTGCCTCGAGGATGAACCCTAATTACTTTAGTGAGCCCCTAATTTTTCCTCTAGAACCAACAGCAGGTGGACATCTTCAGTTTTTATTGAAATTTCTTGATAAATAATGAATGGATTGCCATAACATTTGACACAGATTTTAATACCTGAAAAACTAATAAGATTCCTATTAGCCTCAGCTGTATTTTGTTTTTAGTGCTAATTGGCATAGGCTGCATGCTAACATGCCATGCTGAGATAGAGCAGTTAACATTATACCTGCTAATAATAAACTACAAAGCTCAAAGCACCACTGTGTCTCAGTACAGGATCACAGAGATGCAGTCATGACTAGATTCTGTGTCTTGTTTTATGGCTTTTCTCACAACTTTTTCTTTTGAAATATCGGACACTTTTATGTCTTTTATGTCTTTAGCCTATGAAAGCTTTCAAATTAAACAAAACCCAACCTTCACGACTCTTGTCCAGACTCTATAACCAGTTGTGAGGAGTCAAAGTAAACATCGCTTCATTTGAAGTCAGGAGCCAAAATGGGGGCAACTCTGTTAGACAATAGCTTGTTTCAACCATTGTGGTTTCCTGAAGGCTCTTTCCTGTTCCAACATAACAGTGCCTGCATGCACAAACCCAGGTCAATATAAAAAATGGTTTTCTGGTTTGAGGAGGTTGGAGTCCTGACCTCAAGCTCAACCAGCACCTTTGGGATAAACTGGAACAGCAACTGGGAGCAAGGGTTTATCATCCAACATCACTGCCTGACCTCAGTAATACTCTTGTAGCTGAATAGAAATGAATCTCTGCAGCCTTCCCAGAGGAGTGGAGGCATCTTTTGGATTAAGATGCTAAGATATGGGTATGTTGTAAGATATGTTGTTTGCCTGTGCACATGACCGTGTAGTTTATACCCACATGAACAATCTAAAACCTATTCATGGAACACGTTTAGAATCCTAAGAGACTGTACTTTACCTCCAGCACTTTTTCTTGATGATGTTTCCCAGGATTATCTCTGCTCTGTACAGACAAACACAAGGAGATGATGAGATTATATTTCAGGCTGCCATGTCTCTAAGAGCATGTAAGCGTGACTGTTATCTGCCACACATCTACAGCATGAATACCTGATTAAAAATCAGAAGGAGTACACGACAAAAGATAAATGCCTCTTGTGTTGTATGCCAAACCTTGAAATTAATATTCATCGCCGTACAGCTACAGCGTGTCCTGCATTACTCACTGAGACAATGTAATGTCCAGGTGTATAACGTTAGATAGAGCTGTGAACATTATGGGGAGCCTCCAGTGATGAATAAGATTATGTAAATCACTTTAGAGTCACGGCCATATTTCATTTTTGGCCTCCTCAGGTGAATAATTCCTGGTTTGGGGCTAAACCTTGTTAACATCTTGTGTCCTATGGGTAAAAGAGCTGACACGAGCAGAAAGTGCACCGTGGATGTGAGGTAGATAACACAATGGGAGACATCACTCACTTCCCCCCGGAGTAAACTTCGGCGGTGTCGAACAGGTTGACCCCGCTCTCGTAGGCAATAGTCATCAGCTGCTCCGCCACCTGACACAGACAAGAAAAGTTTCCTCTCATCAACTTCAGCACTGTATAATACACAACTATAAATATTACCCAAAATTGCACTTCAAAAAGACTTGGCTGGCAAATTCCCCGAAGAAGCTTGAGGAGAGTAAATCTCTTTGCCGCTAAGATACACATCACCGGGAAAACTGTACAGGCTGCTTGTTGACTAAGGTTGTTTACTGCTCAATGTATTTCCAAAACTATTTTGACCCAGTTCCTGTGCCTGTGGTTTATTCAGAGCCGGGACTCCCAATTTTGTCATGATGACTTTCTCTTTTTAGACTCGGCTCCTGTTTTGTTTTGGTGAGTTTGTTTGTGTGTCTGTGTCTGTCAGTTAGTCCCAGTGGTCATCAGGCTGTGAGAAGCTGTTTCCAATCCAGTGTTTTCCCCCCGTTCAAGGCTGGATTAAGGCACTGGAAGAGGTCCTCCACTTAATAGCTTGACTTCCACTTAATAGCTTGTGACAGCGAGGAATAAGACCTGGCCACTTGGCCTTGGTGAAGCCAACCAGGACTTAACAGCCTGCTGTGATATTGGGAAATAGATACCGGATTCATTACTGAGGTCTACTCGCACTAACATGATTTTGTATCCACTTACACTTAATTGCTCCCATTGGGGTAACAAACTTAGTGTGTAAACTGTCACAACTGCTCACTATTTGTACAAGCAGGGTCTAAAACAATGAAAGCCACCATCTACTTATGAGCTGCAAAGACTCAATAATGGATTTGACATAATGTCTTACCTCATCAGAGATCTGACCTCCAAATGTTACCCATGTGCCTGTTGAAGGAAACGTCAATGTTTTGTTACAAAGATCAAGATCTTTTGCTTGCGAAACCACACTTGCAAATAATTTTAGTCATGCATTAATTATTACTTTGACATTTTGGCATGAACACATGACAAACGCCCTTGTCCTAAAGCCATCACAGCCAAATGTCAGGGTTGAGTGTTACTGAATTTCTTGTGTTTAAACCTTCTATGTGAACAATTCTTATGTGACTGCGTGATTTTTGTATGTAATAAAGCTTATAACTAATGCAGTAAAATAAAGGAACATGCACAGACTGAACTGATATACAATATTCTTGATTATACTGTACATAGAAGCTGCTCGAGGCTGTTAGAGTTTTTATATTCTCTTTCCAATCTTCTGTTGCCTGATCCTGTCACATGCTGCGTGCTGTCATCTCACCAATAAAAAAAAAATGCAGAAACTGGTGTTAAATCTGTGGCCAACTGCACCAGAAGTGTAGCGGCAGATCGGTGTAGGCTCAGCCTGAAGCTGGCAATGGTCAAGTAAAAAAATAATAAATAAATCAAATTATTATCTGTTGTCCAATTTTAAAGTGCGTCAAACACAGAAACCCACGTAGAGAAAAAAAAAAGCTAAATTGACCAGTTTCCACTCCACTATAAGGAGTGTGCGCTCTCTCTGCAGCTCTCCGATGACAGATACTTAGGCTCAAGTTGATGTTTTATTCTTGACTTCTACATTTTCCTCTTAACACTGTAAAAGCTCCATTTCAGATACACCCCTCTGGGAAGCGCGTCGGATCAACCTCTCATTTCCTCATTCTTTCCTCCCAGCCTCAGATGGGTTGGTGCAGATAGACAGACAGCACCTGTCATCTGTCAGAAGCTAAAAGAGACTGGATAAGTAATAGCAGGATTGTAGCTATCAGACATCCCCGTATCAGGCATGCGATTTAGTTTCAGGTCGTGAGGTCCTCTTACAGTTGCCACACACGAGTGAATGCAAACAACTGTGCGAACAAACAGAGGCTGATTTACTGATTTATAATACTGATTTATTATACTTTAAATAGAAGGAAGCGGTTAAAACCTCTTTTCATCCTCCAAACAGCATAGTCTGAACACAGCTTTTGTCAGAACTTTAATATTTTTCTGCCAATCTTCCCCTGCCTGATCCTGTCACATGCTGCTTGTTGTCATCTCCCGCTCACAATAAATAATGCAGGAGCTCTTAAATCTGCACCAGAAGTGGGAGCAGATTGGTGTTTCGGTGAGTTTTCCAAGCTGGCAATTCTTGATTAAAATATATTTTCTTTAAAGTATCTGTGTTATTATCTGCTGCACAATTTGAAACTATAGTTTGGGCATTTTTTGACTTTGTGACTTTGTGGGAAGAGAAAACCAGCAAATTTATCCACCAGCACCTTTAAAACTCACTAATTAACGCGCTGTGCTGCATGTGTGTCATCTGTACAAAGACAGAGGTGTAAAAATTTGCTTGGAGTAGAGTTGTAACTCCAAGAAGTCCAATAAGAACACACAAGCTCTAAAACCACTGCTTGTCATTTCTACATTTTGGCTTTTGCATGGTATAAACATATGAAATATTATGTGTTAATTGATTATTATTGATTACTATTGAAAGGCAATAGTTGGTGGATTTTGTTACCTGTGGACAGGGTCTATCTGTTTCCAGTCTATGCATTACCCTATGTGAACTGACTGCAAGTACCTAGATGTGAGAGCATTATCAATCTTATCATAAAAGTAAATAAGCATATTCTGCAGTGTTGAACTATTCCTTTAAAATTTGATGATGCAGTTGAGACTATAAATCACAGAAACCTACATAGATTCAAATGCTCCAGCAGCTGGTTTTGATCCTCACAATACAATTCTCTTTCTCTTTTCTCCCCTCGCCTGAAAACCAGTACAAGGAGGAATCAATGTTTTGCTCAAGGGCACAACTTCATGGCTGAGACTTGCCAATAATGAGGCTTGAAACTAATTCCTTTAAGTTGAAGGATGGTTCCCACTTCGCTATATTCCTGCCTGCTGCTGAATGTGCTGCGGCTAAATCATTAAAGAAATCACTATAGAGATGATTAACTAACTCATTCACAGATTTTCCATCATCAGATGTGCTTCGGGATCTGCTGGGCCTGGGCAGCACTGCATCATTCCTTTTGCTTTGTCAAGTTATTTTGTCTTCGGAGACCCCCCCCCTTTTACTGACTTGGCACAGACAAGCTGCGATACAACACACACACACACACATGAAGATATGGCCACCACACACACAAGAGATTTGCTAAATGAATCAGCCTTATCAAGATGAATGGGGGTGTTTACTCTCTGGTGTGCATTGGATATGTGGGATAATTGAGCAACTTGTTTGCTGAAACCAGTGCTATTGATTAAATATTAACAGGGAAAATAGTAACACTCTGCAAACAGCTTTGTGTCGTCTCTCATGACTCTTCATGCGTGTGAAAGATGCATGAGGTTTAGAGTAGGGTGAAATGACATCATGAAATTGCTACCCCCCTTCTCTTTTGCCGGCTCCACATACACATGCAGATGAGTTGAGTTTGCACTCGGATGCTTATGAAATCATTAGACATTTGCCTCCGATGCTAATTAAATGTACTCACCAAGCCCAAGACAGGAGACACGCAACCCAGATTTCCCCAGGTTCCTGAGAGAAAAAAGCAGAATATGATTAACAAAACCAGTGTTGTTTAGGCTCAAGATGTCATCACTCAAAAGTGACTGCAATTACTGCGCCCCCGCATTGCGCCCCGAGCATTGATTTTCAGCCTAAACACAGATAAAATCGATTTTGTTTTCACATCATAACTCGAGAGAGAGAGATTGAGATGAAATAACACGCAGCGATTTTGTTGGTGTGGAGCTTACAATATGGGCAAGGAATCAATTGTAATCGCACTTTGCAGGGTTGAACAATGACAATGGATGGTAGCTTCCCTTGTTTGATCGAGAGGGGAATCACTGAATGCGAGGGTCACCTTTACCACACCTGCAATCATGAATCAGAATAGAGAGATTACAGGAGGGAGGAGGGTTGATTTATTCCACCAATATGGTTTCCACCTTTTTCTGGGAGAAGAGGAAGGCCCCTCTGAGATCCCTGAAAAATATTCCACTCATGACGGAAAAAAAAATCCAATTACTGTTTAAGCACTGCAGCAGTGGGAAAGTTTGGTACGCTACTTTTTTGACAAGTGTTGCCCTTCGTCCCCCGTCATTCCTCACTCAATTACCTCCTCTTATACTCGGAGCCTTCGACATCCTCTTACAGCAGGGAGCACTTCAGTCCTCGGGCTCTTTACTGTTATTGTCTTCCCCACCAGATGCACACAACCATACTCGCTCTCGAGCACAGAGGTTGCATCATATCAGCATTTCTCAAGATAGCTCCTCACACATACGCTCCATCTTTCCCTGCCTCCTTAATGCATCCCTCTACCTATGAACTGATATATGTCTCCTCCATAACAGTTAATTTACATCCAGCTGATCTGCAGCGATGTACCGCAGCACTTTCAACTCTCGTTAACACCACGGAAGATAAACTAAGAAATCAGAGTTCTTGCCACCCTCCACTCAGAGTCCCAGCCGTCCGTATCACATCAAGTTTTACAATCTGTGCCACATCAAGTCCAGCTGGGAGCAGATTGTTCTCCCTGCAGCCGCCACAGGTGTCTTCCCGCAGCGTGATGAATAAGTGCACTGTGGGTGAGAGAAACACTGTGACAAGGGGGATCGACAGCCCTGCAGAGGCAGCGGCGGCCGTCTGATGGCGGAAAACGATTCGGAGCAAACGCTGTGAAATTGAGACATATTCGTTTGACAGGGACCGTCAAGGCCACATGCACACACAAGAGTCACTATCACGAGCAACACGCACTCTCATCCTGAGAGGAAAATCTGTCTAAATACATATTTCTTGACACAGAAACAACCTCGAATGACAGTCCAGGGGATGGTGCCTTCTGTTCGGTTTTGCAGGCATTTACTCAAATGTGGGCCGTAAAAAAAAAATGCCAGCAGTCGTTTTCTCGTGCATGACAACTAATGGCCTGTGCCCTGTAAAGATGAAGGCAGGCTAATCTGAGCCTCTGCTATCTCACCGTGCCCTCAGACAATTCAATTAGATGTTCCACATGGGGAAGCGTCAGCCAGCGAGTCGGCGGTTCGGCCAAACAAGAAAACATACAGATAAAAGTGTTAACATACAAGTGATTCTCGATGCATTGTGTAATTAAGGCACTGGTGATAACATGACAGGAGAAAAGTAGGAGACAGATCTCTCCGCAGACGCAAACCGTGGGATGCGTTCTCGTCTCTGATATGGTGGAGGAGTTTGGATATTGTATCCACCCTCTCTCTGATGTATTATAGAGTGGGAGCTCTGATCCATGAAAGTGTGGGGGAAGGGCGGCGCTGTAGGTTAGAAGTGCAATTCTGACTGAATCTGTGTGTGTGTTTGGTCCGGGGTTATCGAGGACAAACCGCGTCGATGATTGGGGAAGGCTACACTGCTGCTTTTGCTGCAAGTCATTCTGGGTAAAGCTTCTGCTTAATGCCCGAAACTGCTGTAAATTGTACATACATTTGGCTCAGGCCTTCATTGATGCTGTTTCCATATCTACAGTGGCTCATTCATGTACACTGTCACCACAATAAACAAGCTTGCAGGCACGTTCCATTTCCAAATAAAGCTGGCTCGGAAAAGTGCTAACTTTGTTTTTGGAGATGCTCCATGAACTAAATTTGCAGTGTTTGTGCTTTTAATTCATACAGTCTGTCTTAATGATGGGAGGCAAAACAAAGCCGACGTTCGGCAGGCGGAGGAGCCGCCTCGCTGCTGTGCTCTCATCCCCAGTGTTTTTCTCGGAAAAGTCGGGAAGCGGCAGCGTCGGCCATACCTGATTATTAACCAACCACACAGACCGCTGGAGTGCATTAATAGATCCGTCCAGGTCTCGGAAGTGGGCGCCGGCAGAGGCACGTTGCAAAAGAAGCTAATGATTCAGGGGATTACAGCGTGTCATTTGCAACAAAGGACAGAGAATGAATATCTTTGTACTCAAGAGAAACTGGGTGCTTCTGTGCAGAAAAATAGGGCAGCTACGATGCAGAGGCACAACTTCTATATATATTATATGGTAAATGAAAAATAAACACAGTAAGGAAAGGACAACTTGTCTATACAAACTTGCACATAAACAACTTTACCAGCCAGTGAGTGTGGCTCGGTCTCTCATGCTTGGATGGTGCCCAAAAGAAGCCTTGAAGTAAAATGACAAATGAGTCATTTGAAGACGCCCCCTCACACAAACCTGTCATCACTTATGAACATCCTGCGAGCTGCTATTGCATGTGGCCGCTTCTATTCTTAGTGGAACCCCATCTGAAATAAAAATATCAAATGAACATCTGGCTGATTTATTGTGCTAAAATCTAAAGAGGAATGACCCCTCGTTGTGGGAGGATGCTGTTTTTTTTCCCTCCTAGAAGGCCCTACTTATATGCTTCTCAAGTCACACCAGGGAGTTTCTCATGATTTATTTCCTGATGCTGGATTGTTCAAATCAATATTTGTCAGCTTCTGTCAATGTTGTAAGCAAACTGATAAAACTCCTCACTCGCTGGGGATTAATGTAGACTAAGCAAACCCACACAAGTGAACCTTCATGGGCGGAGGGATTAGACAACACCCACCTCCTCACTTCCCACCGCTCTCCTGATGTCAACCATAATGTTGCTATCAAAATAATACAGTGGAGAGGAGAAACAAAGTCATATGCTAAATATATCAAAGCCAGGGCCTGTGTGGGTGGGAAGAAAGTAGGGAAGTTAAATCAAGCAAAAAAAAATGGAAAGATTAAGAATGAAAGACAAGTAGCAGTTAAGTTTCGGGGGGGGGGGGGGGGGGGGTCCTCTAATGAACCCTACAGGCCTTATGGTTAGATTTTCACCAACGACAGTAGATGGGGAAAGAACGGAGAAGGAGAACACGTGCAGTAAACAGATAGAGAGGCAGAAACAGAGAGACACTGGCAACAGACTGAGGCTTGCAAAGTCCAAGCCCCAAGTCTAAGCAGATCAAACGCCCTCTACAGATAAAGCATTCTATATGACACAGAATGGGAAATAGGAAATGACAGCCAGCTCCCTACAGGCCCGGTCACAATGTGCATGTTTATATGGTGGCGTGCGTGTGAGTGCATGCTCAATAAAGAGTCTGAGCCCGACTTCCTGCTTTGTTTTTCCACAGGGCCGATGTCCGCATTGTTTTTGCCTTTTTTTCCTTCCTTCCATTTTTATGCAGCATAAACACTTTTGTGCATGTACACACTTGTGTTGAGGAAGGTTATTCAAAACCAAACTGTAATTTAAGCCTCGTACGAGAAAACCCAAGTGACTGATGGGTAGAGATCCTCACACAGAATAACTGTATTTTAGGCAGGGACACGCGATTGAAGCTAGTGGCCTGTGGGTTGATCCTGTATTGAAAAACATGTGGGCAGATCTGAAGTGGCTGATTCTGAACGATTTCAGAGAGAGCTCGGCAATGTGGGAAAAAAAAAAAAAAAACAAGTTCATGCAGTATCATGCTAACTGGAGAGCCTTCATGCAGTACTGACAGAAAGTGTGTCACGGTATCTTTTTAGGTGTACTTGGCATTGACTGTTATGCACCGAAAAGACAGAAATTTCCACTGCCTTGTCAAGGATTTAAAAGATTAATCTGGAGGAAATCAGATGAAATTGTTGCTTTGTAATGTTAACGCAACACTACATAGCAATTATGATCCCATGGCTTGATAACAATAATAGAAA
Organism: Centropyge bicolor; assembly: GCA_037975185.1. Lineage (NCBI taxonomy): Eukaryota > Metazoa > Chordata > Actinopteri > Pomacanthidae > Centropyge > Centropyge bicolor. The sequence goes on along the minus strand of JBBMOC010000023.1, from coordinate 2,178,905 downwards.
GTAAAGGCTGAACATCCATGCGGTATCTCGCAAATCCCTCATTTCTGATGCAAACAGGCTTTCTGTTGTGAGCCTTTCTGTAAGGCAAATTTGTTTTTTAGTTACATTTCACGAACGTATAAAAGAGATTAGGGCTCAGATGGAGTTTGTGCATAAGGTTTATCTGATCACTCGATGTTCTGCCTTGTTCAACCCAGCCAACACAGCATGTTTTAGTAATTTACATTCATTCAATTTACAGTCATTCTATTTTATTAGTAGCACTTATAAACACATGCAAAGGTGTTTTCTTTCTATTTTATCACCTCCAATTATCGTTACAGTGCCTTTAGGCCACTGAAGGAGAAATAGCCAAAATTGCATTTGGAAGACAACACTGCTGTTATAAAGCCATTATGCTTGCGGATAACCATTCAAGTTGTGACCTTTAATTAAAATGCAAAATTCCATGCAAACGTCCTGGCTGTTTAACTGAGAGATTGGGCAGCTCTTATCCTCAGGGGCTTGTTTGGTCTTCAGGCAGAGTGCAGCTCCACGCTACAGGGCTCCTGTTGTGCAACACCCTGGCTCGTATTATTAGAACGACCCATCACAGCAGAACACAGCGCTGCAGCAAATGATGCCGGAGCATAAAATACATCTATCTTATTGAAGGGGGCGATGGCGACTTTTGATGTATGATGAAAAGCGAAACAAAAAACAGCAACTCTGGAGCTCTGGATACGCACTGCCAGACATTGTGTCTCTGAGCGAAAGCAGCATGATGAGGTCTAGTCATGCAAACGCACACGCATGTATGCACACACAGGCACCTGCACATACCCAAAGTTCACAGCACAACACAAACACGCAGAGAGGAGCAAGGAAGCAAATTCTGATTTATGGGGCATCCTGACAAGTGCCACAGCAGCAGAACGTCTCTTATCTCATGCCCATCAGTCCACATTGTTAAAACCCTTCTGTGTAATGTTCAATCAGAAGAGCCTCAATGCACCTGCTGAAAGATTTGAAGTGAGTAAAGATGCCTTGTCTTGCTGACTTCATGCTTAACATAAAAGTGTCCTTGACCAAGCTGATCAAACAACCTAACAGACAACAGCAGCAAAGAACGTTCCAGTTGATAATAATCAGTCATCAGTCATTTTTAATTTTCAATCTACTGAGATCTGAGCGGATGAAACTCACCCACTGCTATCAATAATTTAGGTGAATCAGGAGAAATTACAGCATCAACCAAAACTCACTTACACCACTATTTTGCTTTCAGGTCTGATAACCCACTGGTTTATTAAATTGAGGGACTCAAAAGAGGAAAAAAAATTTTAATTAAAAGGATCAAGCCAGAGGCCCAGCGGAGTCGCCCATGAATGACATTCACTCTGGGGGCTGCTTCACAAACACGGGAATCCCTACAGTTTCCTTTCAAAACTTTCATTCAGCTCAACTGTGTGTAAGTGCGAAGGACCTTGAGACATTTTCTAGCTATTTTCTCAGCGTGCACAGAAAATTGCTCAGTGTGACTGCATCATATATTCCTCGCAGTGTCGACACACAGATGTATACTCAGCAGAGAGCGCCTCTCTCCCTGCTGTCCGCTGATAAGCCTCCATCTGAAGGAGCCAACAGAAGGGGTTTCTTGCACGCCCATCTGCAGCACAGCCCTGAACCAACCAACCAAGCGCGATCTTCCCTGAACCTCCTGGACTGTCAAAAGGCCTTCTGCTGCCTGATGACTGTTATGAACTTTGATCCAGGCGACCAGGGCTCCCTACCAGGAACCAGAAATAATCTGCACAATTTGCGAAGCCAACAAAAACGGCGTGCTGTGTTACATCACCTATTTTGGCCTGTGCGCCTGCTGTTTGTGGGTTTGTGCATTATTTTAAGGTCAAACAGCCGTGGAAGGTTTTAACCAGGGGACACCGCAAGTTGTACTATATTTGGATCGCCTTGACAACGAAAATGCTGCGGATGGTGGTATTATTAGTTTATGCTCGCTACATCTTCTGCTTCGACTTGCTTACGCCTTCAGATGTTCCCGGTGTGGAGCCTCAACACCAAACTCATCTAATGCACATACATGCGCTCATGTATGTAATGCAATGTGCCAAAGCGTATGCACACAAACACACACACACACGCTCTTGTCTTTGTACTTTCATTGGCACAGAAAACTCCACAGAGGTTGTTCAATGCAGATTTTTTTGAAGACTTTGCTTCACCTCAGGAGAAAGAGATTGGCTGTCAGATGCGCCCAAAGCGATACAAGGATCTGCTCCGACAAAACACCTTAGAGTCAGAGGTGCGGAAAAGCAGAGAGAGAGAGATACAGTAATGAAAGAGAGACGAACAGGAAGCATCAGACAAACACAGGGAGCAGGGAGGAGATGTGACAGATGAGATTTTTCATCCAATATTTGCCTCTCTGTGGTGAAAATAGGGGATTTGCCGACAGCTTGGAGGAAGCTTTACGGCTAATATCTTTCACCTGTTTTTAGACGGAGCTACAAGGACGAGCAAATCCTCCTGCTGCAAACCCAAAACAAACAACAGGCACGTTCAAGAAGTCATGCACTTTGCATCGCTTCTGCATTAAGCGCTGCAGCAGTTGTGCATCAATTCCTCACTGAGGAAAACAGAAGCGATCATGGGGAAACACGGCTTATTTGTTGAATCTTTTTTTTTTTAAGGGTTTTCAAAATTAATCTTCTGTGTTAATGGGGAAAAAAAAATTGTATGCTGAACCCGTTAGCACAATGGAGTCACCAGGCTGGGAACAGATTGAAGTTGGCCATTTCAATGTTGTTATGGAAACGAGATGAGATTGTGTGACAAGCAGACACTTTTCACATTTTGCTGCATCCAATCTGTACAGATTCTGCTAATTGCCTCTTTTCTGTGAACTGACCCGTGTGCCCCAATTTTCTCTTCCACTCCATCTCTAAATCTCTCTTCTTCTTTCCTTTCATTTCTTCTTCATGACTCCATCCCTTCCCATCATCCCCTCTGTCTCTCTGTCTCTCTCCCTCCCAGTTTCTCTCTTGATCCTGACACTGTAAGCGATGATGTCACCCTCTCCACTGAGTTAACAGTGTGAGGTGAAAGCTACTATTTTGCTCCTGCGGTCTGGGTTAAGAGCCCACTCGCTGAGATAAGAGAGCATTGTTTACTTGGCCCAGCCTTGTTACAACTCCCACACAGACACACATGGAGAGCTCGACTGCGCAGCTCTGCTCGGCTTTACTGTCACACTTTCCAGAACGTACTCCACGGTCGCGGCCAGTTATTGAGAACTGTACACGGCTCGGAGTCGTAAGACAGATGCTGGTGGTGCTCAACAAGCTCAGGAGAGACCTTAAAATCCGCTTTGACACAGGAGCATATTGTGCTGTAGATGCACAGAAAACATCGGCTGATTTATTCAGCTCTGTCTAATGCACTTCACTATAATCAGTCAGTTATATTATTGGTAGTATTATTTCTACATCTCATTTAAGTTTCTTACATTATTCTTATTATATTACACATATTTTTTCACTTTTTCAGATAATCCTGACTGAACTTATGTCCAAAAAAAATGAGTGTTGAGTTCAATTTTCCCATACTGCACTTTACATACTGTTTATATAGTGTATAATGCAGCATCAGTTGTGCTCCAACCCTCTCCAAACAGCTGGATTTTGTCAGTGCAAACAGCTGGCACAGATGTTCAGCACCACTTCTTCAGTGTCAGAATGTCGGATTTGTATTTTTTTTTCCGTAAGTGTTGATGGGACAGTATCAGACCATGTGATATGATTTGTATAGTTATCAAGCTTCATTTTATTAAGTTATTATCAACATATTAGTGTGGTAACACCACAGTGAAAGTTATTTTATGTGGTGGAATAATTTTTATTTCAAAGTATTGTCCATCGTGAGTGCCAGGTGTAATCACTCTGTTTTTACCATTTTGATAAAAAAAAAAAAAAAAAAAGATGTGAGGGTGAGACCGAAATATTCTTTAAAAAAGCTTTCAATATGATTTTATAATTTCTCTGTATTATCATCTGTCATTAACAGCCCAAAACATCTTGTATCTCTTTTCTTCTTCCTCTTGATTAAATACATGTTCATAGCTAAAACTCTAAGAACTCCAAACAACCTAAACTGTCTCAGATCCAAGTTTGCTACACTATTAATGGTGGAAAAAATTATATAGAGTTGCCAATAAATCTGCATCTTGGAATAAATGTATTGTATCTTGACGCAAACACACAGACACACACACCATCCCACTCATCACCTGTCACTGCTCATACATCTTCATTGTGTCGGGGCTCTTTTAATTTATGCATTCTATTTTCTCTCTTTCTTCCATATTACATTGTCATTCACATTCAGGTTTTTTAATTTTCTTCCCCTCAGATTCAGACGGGACTTCACAACACACACTAAACAGAGGAGCGAAAACTCATCTAACTCAACTAAACACACCTCCCTCCCTTCTTCCTCACTCTACTTTTCTCACACTCCACCAGCGGCGTACGTACCGGTACTTCATGCCGGTGAGCTTGGCGGTGGACTCCTTGAGGTTGTGGTGGTAGCGGTGGGTGAAGGAGCCCAGGCTGCGAGCTATCAGGGCCACGGTGCGGAAGCGGGCGCGGGCCTGGCTGGCCGTGTTGGGGCTGGTGGCGTTCTGCTTGCTGTGCTCGCCGTTACGCGGGGCCTTCAGCCCGTGGTCCGTACATGCAAAGGACACCTGCATGGCTGTTGGCAAAGGCCACTAGAGCAGCTCCCAGACAAACAAGGCTTTATTTGTGTCCTTAAAGTACTTAACAGTCTTTATTTGTGTCTGCGGAAGCTTTCGTCCTTGTTGGTCTTATGTGAGGTTGTAAGTCAGTGGTCCGTGCCAGATCTGCCTGGTGCTGCTGAATCTCATATGGAAGTCACAGGTAGGAATGATGGGAACATGAGATTGTTCAGTTTTTTTTTTGTGAGAGGACTCTCAAGCCGAGGTTACATCAAGATCAGACATAGCAGCAATGCAGTCCTGGTCAATGTGTGAGGAGCTGGGACGGGGATCCCGTGCTGGTCTGACTCCACCTGGAAATATGAGGAGAGGGTGGAGATGGAGGGAGAAGGATGAAGGAGAAGAGGTACTGAATGAAAGAGTTGCCCAATTGAGAAGAGCACTTGAGAGCGTGTGTTGGATTAGAGGGGTGAGGGTTAAAGGTGTGAGGAGGAATTTGTCCTGATAAACCAGACTGACGATTGACTTGAGAAAAAAATCTGTGAAACCTCTTTGCATTTTCCGTGCTGTTTTCTCCAGGTTAACATCTTCTGCGCACATCTCTAAGCTGCTTTGACGTGGCAACAGGCAAGAGCAATCCTGCCCTAGTTTTTCTTGTCTTTCTAAATCATTTTTCTCTTTCTGTGTCTGTCCTGTTTTATCTCCCTCCCCCCCTCCATCCTAAATAAAGTGAAGTACACTTTTCCATTCCCTACTCAAATCTGATCCCTTGCTTGTTTCTCATTAGTCCATTTCTGTTTACAAAGGCTACCTCTTAATGCCTCTTTTAATGTGCTCCTCTTTAGGGTGTCTGGGAGCTTCTGTCAGGCAGCCAGGAGTTGTGGGTGTCAGGGGAGTCTTTCTCGCCCTCCAACCGCGGCTAAGCCTTTTAGTCAAACACCTGGAGAGAGGAGAGTAACATTGCACCACCACACTGTGCTTTCAACTGTACAACACATGCACACACACACACACACAGTCACAGACATCCTCTCGCTCCCTTCACACGTCTTAAAAATAAGGTCATGCTTTCACAGAAACACCTGCAAATAAATACTTTACACTTTGCAAATCTTCTATCAAACAGCTGCATTTGCTTCCACTTACAACACACACACACGGAAACAAGTATTCTTACACACAGTGAGTTGTCAGCCAGAGAGACGAGGATGAGGCAGGACGAGGTTTCTTGATTCCCCTTGTGCCCTCCTGCAACTTTGAGAGGCATCAAGCGGTGTCACACAGCAAACAGAGGTCCCGCACAGATCCGCATCCCAACACAAGCAGCGGCCGTCCTCAGACCCGGGCAAACAGCCTTGTCCCGTCTCCAAAGTCCTCCAGCAGAGTAACACAGGTTTTTTAAGGTCCCGGGCTTTGCAGCAAGAAGGCTGTGTTTGATAAAGGGACCCTGGGATGGCAACGGACGGGCAGAGAGGAAGAGGAGGAGAGAGGAGGAAGCATGGTTCCTCACTTCAGGGATGAGGAGGACAGATGCAGCGAGGAGGCGAAGAGGCAGCGCGTGTTGAGCGTGGAGAGAGTGAGCCAGGCGCTGAATGAGGGAGAGAGAGACGGTGTGTATAGGCTACTGGCTCTGACTGACTGGCTGGAAGAACTGCAGTGTTTTTCACTATGGCGCCACACACTCAGAGAGAGAGAGAGAGAGAGAGAGGTAGAGAGAGAGAGAGACAGAGAGAGATGTATATTCTGAATGGAAGTCAAGGGAGCTGAGTTAATGTGTGTGTTCATTTACTTAAAGAAATCTACCTCAGGCAGGGTGTTAAAGTGGCAGATGATGGTTGATAACATCAACCTACATGTGAACATCACAGGCACGCTTCACTTATGAGGCATTTTAACTCTTTCCGTTGACTGCCATCGCAGTGGATGTCCTCTTTTACACTGCACTAACCTTTACAATTGTGCACATAATAAGTACCAACTTCCAATCTGTGACCCCTGTACGAACAGAATAACAGCGATTCATGTTATGCACCGCAAGCAATTACTCACTATAGTTCATTACAGGCTGGGAGAAGGACCAAGGGAGAAATTGACGCAGACATCTCAGAGCAGATGTTACTGTAAGTGGCACAGTGAAATAAAGCATAAAACAGCATTCAGGCAGCGTCTTGTCTTTCCTCCCCCACTGAGCAGTAATGTGACAATGCAGGATTTCACGGTTCATTGAACATCCACGAACCTCGAGGCCAACACAGTTTTATTTATATCCTCGCGATTGCGTTTGATAACAGTAGACGTTGGTAAAGATCAGTTCGGCGTCAGTTTTTGATGCCAAGGCTGGCTTGGGTCAGTAGGAGCAGTTGAGGTTGGTCAGGACGGCTGGTCACATTTACACGTATGTTGAGAATTTGTATTTAAAAAATGACATGAATCTGAGTTGAAGTATAATACTTTTTACTGTCTTTTCAAATGCTAGTAATGCTTAGGAACATTATAGACGTTAAAGGCACATGACCTTCAGAGATGACACAACGACTCACTCACTACCTTTTGACTCAAGCGTCGATGCAAACACTTGTCGGAGTTGACACTTGCACTGTCAAACTATAATAATTATTGCTCACTACAAAAACTCATTTAACCCTTTATAGGGCACTTATTGAAATACTTTGAAATTCAAAAAATTTAACCATAGAGTGTTGTTGGAGGACATAAGAAAACTTTTTTCTGTTGTAAAATTTTTTGCAATTTTTCATGTACTAAATGGTGCAGAAATAGTCACTTGCCCTATAAAGAGTTAAAAGGGTTTCTAGGTGATTTGCACTTCCATAAAGTTGGAGGACTGACAAGAGTCTTTTTTTTTTGTTAAAATGTGAGCAGCACTCCCTAGTATGACTCACAAAATGTCGGTCCTATATTTCCCATAATGCACTGACAGGCATTTATGGGACCCTTCTTGCCTGGTCAATACCTTTGCCTTTTAAACTCCTGTCCTGAATAAAAAAGGCTTTCTGTTAAAGATTTGTCTCAAAGTCTCAAAGCCCACACTGATATATCCCTGATGACATTATAAGGCTTATTTTTGCAGACTATGGAAAGCTCAACCTCCAGAGCCACTGAACGACAACTACACTGATCTTGATGACTGGAATTAGTAGAGTGCTCCTTTAAATCACAACCTTTGAGATAAACTGAAAAACAGGTACCTAAGCTCTGCTGTGTTGCCATTTCTGCATCGTCTACAGCCACTTTGCCTGCTGGTAAACCCTGCTTTGGCTTGATCCCATTGTTGTTGTGCACCCCTCTGGAGAGGTAGCTGCGCTGTTGAGACAAAGTTGCAAACATCCCTCTAATGTCACCAGCACCTCCAAGGCTACAACTTCCTCCCTGTCGATCCCATTTAAAAGTGTGTCAGTCAAAAGCGTCAACTAGATCTTACATTCTCGGCCGGAATCCCCAACAGGCGATAACGCTGTTACCTCGAGGCAAACCGCTCTGCTTTAATTGCTCCAGTAAGAATCTATAATAGACTTCTGAAACTTTGTTGCTGAGACACAAACCTCCATGCAGTGAGTGTGCACATGTTGAAATAGACGAGTGACGGTGACGCAGCACTCATGAGATTGATACACCTTTAACCTGACGCTGGATTTCCCACAGTGTGGAACATCTGTCGGCATAGCTTGATAGCACTACCTGTCTAACACTGCATCTATTTATACAGGGAATACTTTGGCCCATTATAGCCGCTGTTATCTAAAAAAAGCCACACGAGATTCCATGTCGCATAATTACAGCCCTGTAAACAGTCGGCCGCTTGACTATAAGATTTTTGTGTTGCACATGTTCCTGTCATGTTCAGAAGGGTTATTCAGTGTCTAATAGATAGTTCTCCTTATCAGCTCTCACCTCCTGTTGAGAAAATGAGAGATAATAATGGGGAAAACCTTTGCCAAGCTGTCTGACGTCACTGCTGCAGCAGTCCCTCTCTCTCTCTCTCTCTCTCTGCCCGATCGCCTCTTTCCCCATGTATTTTCCACTGCATTCTCCTTTTTGCTTACATTTTCTGTCTGTCTCTTATCTCCTCTCTCTCACCCCCCTCCACATCTCCCATCCTCCCTAAATCACCATTTAACACGGCACTCTCCCTCTCTCTGAGCCCCATAGTCTTTCCCCAGCGCTGCGGATTAGGCCCGGGAGCGCAAGTCATTGTGATGCACGCCGCGTACAACACCACAGAGGAAGAATTGGTTGTTTAATCTGCCTTAATAGGGTGCTACTGACTCTGTGTAGACATAATGGTCACGGTTATCAAGTGCTACAAATTTCAGTCCAGGCCAGCAAACACGCATGAAATACTGATATAGAAGCCTGACAAGAAGAGACAATATGGGATGAATTTGAGCAATGATGATGCAGGATCCTCATCATCACCACCAAAAACCATCAATTTTATCATCTGTTTATATTCTCGTGTCATCCTCATCATCACCCCAGAACTATTCCCATTATCATCATCATTTCCACCGCTACCATTATGACATTTCCCATTATCACCATCAGCATCATTATCAGGCCAGCTCCTGCCACGACCTCATCTCATTTTGAAACCACAGCAGATAATGACACTGATGAATGCCGACATCCTTATTGTGACAACCCCTGCAGATGACTAGTGACCTTATGCGTCTGCCCAGCAGGCATCTGGCCTCATTGCACGGATATTGAATGATAGAAGGAAGTGATTGCAGAACTATTTATTGCTAATGGCAAAGCGCTCAGCAGTTCATGGCTTAAGTATTGATGAAATGTTTGAGTTCACTCTGCAGTTTTAGTCTTTATGTATCAGGTGTGACTGAAATAAAATTTACATAAATGCACCGGGCAAAGGATTCAGTTCACAATAAAACATTTTGATGAAATACATCTGGTGCATCAGAGTTACGTGCCATGCAGATACAGAGCTGTGTACAAATCAGCCTCATTAATATGAGTAACACCCGGCGAATTCATCAAATTAGACAAATGGCCATTGCATGCCTGTCAAGTTAACATGATTGAAACCCATGAGCTACACTCACCGCCCACACACACATGAAAAAACACACCACAATAAGCATCACCAGACGGAGAGTGGGCCCGTTCAAGAGCCTGCACTCACAGAATCTGGGGTTAAAAACAGTAACCAGTGTTTGCTTGTTTTCACCTTTACGATACCAGAAAGACTTTGCCTGTTCATCTTTGTCATTGTTTGTACAATGTGAGAGCCTGTGTTTGAGAAGCATGAGTTGACAAACCTGTGTTAGCGTAGATTTGGTGGAAAAAAAGGGTTACAAAAAAATCGTTTTTGGGGAAAACGTTTATTGGCTGTTCTGCCTGGAGTTAAATGAGTAGATTGATTTGAGAAGATTCTGGAAATTTGAAGAGCTCAGTGAAGCTTAAAGACTGTATCCAGGGGGAAATGGTGAGCCTGGCTCTATTAAAAGGGATCAAATCCACTGACGCCACTGAAGGTCACTATTTAACATGCTAAATATCATTTGTTGACTACAAAAATGCACAGGCAACAAGGAATCACAGGACGCGGCTAGGAGAACAACCCTTGTAAAACCACAAGTTCTGGTACAGATAAAACAAATAACACAAACGTCTGTCAAAGAAAAAGCTTGACATTTCAGGAAACATTAGCCTTGTTGCAGAAAGTTAGATTTTAAAATTGATACAGGCATGGCTCTAGACAACAGGGAGGCCCAAGGCAGACTTTCTTTGCCTTACTTTGCCTGGAGCTATATCTAAAACTATTATTTATTTTATGAAGACAGCAAGACAAACCTTTCGTATTGTGCTCCCACAATGCAACAGAAACATTCTTGCAGTCTATAAAGTAATAATATTTAAAACCCTCAATCAATATCAATACAATGATTTTCAAGGACCAGATAGTCTCGGGACCCAGGGCAGTGTGAATGTGATCTGTAGTTAAAAAGATATGTAAGACACCCAGGTAGTTTGCCAAGAACTGCTTTATAAATAAATAGAATACAGTGCTGTTCTCTCTCACTGCCAACTTTCTCATATAGTAAACAGCAATGTGATCTAAAGTCATTGCCAGTTATGAACCTTTGTCACCTGGAGAGAAAGTACCAGAGTAATTTTATAAACTTGGTGAAACACTTTCTAACAGGATATGTCACATTCTTAATCTTTGTCCACCTCTTGTGAATTCTGCAAGCAAATACATGAAGTTTCTTTGTTTGTGTAAAAAAAAAAAAAGAAAAATTCTCTCACTTTCTTCTGGCTGATGATGCTGTAACACTGTGCTTGCCAGGAAGAGCAGCAGATACTTGCAAAGACCATTTACACCATTTTCTGAAAGAAGTAGAATTTTTAATGATGAATAATGATAATGATGAAATTTCAATGACTTGTCAAATATCACAAAAACAGTAGCCGCAATTTCATCTTTTATCGCCCGGGGAGAAAGTCCACAAACTACCTTAAAAAATAGCGAATTGAGTTTTGTGAGTTGTTGAGTTAGAGTGAATTTTTTTATGAAACTGTTGATGACAAATTCTTCAAATTCAAATTCTTAATTTTTTTGTCCCCTTTTGTAAATTTGGCAAATACTTGAATCCCAACTTTTGGTCTCTGGCTGGAACACTTGGGTTTTGGAGGCGGCATCATATTAGACTTTTTCAGCATAATGATTGATTGGTGAGTCGCTGCAGGACTTATGCCAATCAAATCCATCCACTGACCCTATCTATCCATTGACATTGGGCCCCCTGGGTGAGAGAGATGGTGATTGACTTGACATGATTTATGGATTGAGGAGGGGGTCCTCTGGAATGGGTCACAGCCATTGATTGGCTTTGTGTCACCCAGCAAGTTTTTACACAATTGCGTATTCAGCATAGAGAGTGAGCCATCCCCGCATCAATACCAGTGTTATGTCTGTATTCAAAATAGCTTTGCTCCAAGACTAGGAACAAAGGGAAACAAGCTAATGAATCGTGTCTCAGTCATTCAATGAATATACAAAAAAATGTAAAAACTGCAAGAAAGTCAAACTGCAGAGCCGAAATATGGCCCAGCAGGTAACGAACCCCCAGAAAACCACAACATTTTTTTGTACAGTTGAAACCAATGAGATATAACATGTTCATTAGTAATGTTTAGGGGGTGGTGTTAAAGGAGAATAGATGTCTTTTCTTAAATTTAATATATTATCTAAGCAAGTGCTCATTGTAAAACATCATTGTTAAAGTGAATCAATCCAAACATATGGTTCATTCATGTGGCTCTAGCTCTTATTTTTTAATTATTCTTCTTCATATCTACACAATAATATCTATAATGAGGCAGAATGAGGATTTCGTGTCACATGCATTTGGACTTATTACAGTTTAATACACTAGTCACACATCCTACTGTTTTTTACTGAAAACTGATTGTTGTCACATTTCAGAAATAACACACAGCAATCATAGAACATCCCCCTCCATTTAGTGATATATCTGATCTTTACTGTCTCATTCATTCTCCCTCTGCTTTGCTATGACAATCACACGTTAGCCCTACACTTCATTACTTATTCAAATCTTCCACAGAACTGAAACCCGCCAAAGCCACTGAAGATATAGCAGTATGTCTGATGGTGGCCTCGTGTGCCTTAAAACGTCGAGTCTAATTGCAGAGGAGGAATTAGTGCCGGGTCTGGTCTGTGCTAAGAAGGACTCTTCCTTATCAGGAGATGATGAAAGCATTAGGTATTTAACAGGACAGGGACCCTGCTGAGCAGAGTTAAACTTTAATCCTCACTTCCAGCGGTTTATAAATTTTAGAAATGGGAGTGAATTGACAAACAGGCTGCTGTTTACCCTCATTGGGTTTAGACTAAATTCCAATTTACCATTGAGCACATTAAATGTTACAATTCTTTCAGCAGAGTCGTCACCATAAGCCAAAATGCAATGTAATATAAAACTTGTGTGCTATGTTCAAACGCTCACTACAGTACACAAAATAATGCAGCAAAATACATTTGAATTTTAAAGTGCATGCATCCTCCTTCAGAGCATAATATCCTACCTGTAGACCATGCTGGCACTGGGCTGGATCGACGCCTGGAACAAATGTTTGTGGACATGAAGAAGCTCCTCCAAACTCTGCTGCTCTCGAGGTCTGCTGCTGGCTTCAAAGCTCCCTGGAAGACAGCTGGTGGGGCTTGAGGGGTACACCCTGGTTCCTGCCCCCTGCCTCTGCTGGACGGTGCTGGGGCAGCGCTCCAGCCTCGGCCCCCCTCTCTGCCTGGGCACGGGGATATCACTGCAGGCTGCCTTGAGATACATGTGTGGATCGAGCTCGTCTCCCACGGCCTGATAGGACGCTTTCTTTTGTTAGCAAATCCTTTTCTATATATTTAGTCATCCTGTGGAGAGAATCTGGCCTAAAAACATCTCCATGTAAGCACAATGCAATGCAGGTCATGCGGGGCCACAGAGGATATCCGTATTTGTTTGCCGAAGAGTTCTTGTCATGCCGAGGGCCGACAGAGTGATTTAGAGTAATACCCCGACACAATTTCCGTAGATATATCAAACAAAGTTCACAAAGTCAAGCCGGCCGGACAAACATACACAGATGCACATAAATAAATTAGCGTACTAGCAGTATCAAATGAGATAACAGAGAGGGAGGCACACATGTCTGAGGGCCATACCTGTGATGTCAACTTTATTCTTAGATGATTGACAAATTAAAACACAAAGGCAGCTTTTGTCTGAGCTCCTGGTGGCTCCAGCGAGAGAAGCCTGCTCGTCTGCGAGGCAAGCCGAACAAAGCCAGAGGGATATTTCTGTCGACTCGTCAGGAATATCTTCTTGATACATCTGTCATACGTACAGCCAATTCAAGCTGCAGCTGAGAACAAGATCCGATCCAGCTAGTCTGCTCTGCCCATAATGTTTCTTTAAAGGAAAACTATTAAACCGTAAGAGGAACAGAAAAGCAGAAATGCATATGTGAACAATGAATGTATTCATTGTGATTGCACAGATCTTTTTTTAGAGGAGACGTCACATATGAAGAGGTAACTTAATGTGTACTCCCACCTACACATGGCTATTGTAATAAGGATAGGAAGTGAGTGCACAACATGCAGCTGAGCACAAGTATGGCTACTTTGTTGGGAGTTGTAAATATCCCCACTATTACTTTTTTGTTTGCTTTTTTAACTGCGTGATTTAGATTTTAAAGGGAGACTACTTCCTCTTACGAATGAACAGTAAAAATGTAACCCAGCAACATTTACTCTGTGAAAAATAAACTCACTTACTTGTTACTTTTATCTAAGTATTTTACTTTTACTTTAAAAAAAAAAAAAAAAAAAGCTTTAAAGTAACGGTACTTTTATTTACTTACAGATAATATTTGTTTGGTTTTATCACAAAAGTGAAACAAGGAGGAAACACATCACATCAATTTGTGTAATCTACCTGCCACTTGTGGCCTCAGAGGCTGTAAAAGTTACATATTCTTGATTTAAGTCTTCAATCCTAATAATTACATACAAGACTTTGGCACTTGATTATAGGTTATTACTAAACCTTTAGCTTTACTGTCTACAAAGGTGTAATAGATCTTTAAGTTTAAGCCCTTTAACAGGTCAAATCGAGGCTCTCTCTGAATATATTTTTACATTTAATCTGCCAGACAGCTCTTTTTTAAATAGATATTTTCACACATTGCTGTCACTTACTTTATGCTGGTGTTACCATGTATCCATATGTCTTCTCATTGAAATGTGTTTGCCTTTCTTTGAGCTTTGTGTGCTCCATGCTAAGGTACATTTTTGCTATTTGTAATGACTTATTTTAAATAGCTTTGTAAAGACCAGGTTTTATAGCTGTAACAGTAAAATATTGTATTGTATTATTTTATGAACTCCACATTACATATGGCCTGGTTGTCTGCGTGATTTGAGGCAGAGGGAGTGGGAGAAGTCTTGTAAAATGTAAACGTATTAGTATGGGAAGCATGTACATTCAGTATATCTTACATATACAGTTACACATGGGTATCCTCCTCTCTTGGTCAGCTGTACCTGCCTGCCCTCTTGTGAACAGAGAGGATACAGCAGCCAGATTCGTGCAAAAAAATTCAGCTCCACATTCTCCCACAGAATCAAGCCGGAAGAATCTTTGTACATTTTGTGCTTTGCTCCCCTAGAAAAGGAACAGGCATCCTGGCAGGAACAATCATGAAGATGGATGTGGATGCGTGCACACACACACACCAAGCAACAGGAACGCACATCACTCATTCACAGGCCTAAGTGTACAAGCACATAGGCTGAAAAAGGGAGATGAGATGCTGGATGAATGTGGGGGAGCTGAGAGCACCTCTGTGTGTCTGCTGTGTCCTCCCACTCAGTGTGCAATGTGAGAGGCAGACGCAGAGCATTTAGTCTATTTCAGTCCCTGGATATGTGAGGTCTTTTCTTCACTGTTCCCTCAAAGACCAGAGTGACTCATCCACACTTGTACACAATCTGACTCCTGCAGGCAGCAAGGCAACGCTGCTGGAGGAATCAGATCCTCGAAGCTGAAGCAAATGTGGTGGATCACATGCAAAGATGTTGACCCGTTCTCAAAGATTGGCATTATCAGTATTGTTTCCTGGTTCACAGCAAAGGTTTATCTGTATTCAAGTGCAGTTTTCTTTGGCCTGTCTCAATTATGCTTTTTTTTGTTGCTTCATGTTCTTTTTTCAATCATGGCATATTTGTGATTCAAATGCAAAAACCCAGTTTGCATGGTCACTTTAAAGTTCACAACATATCATCTAAAAATTTGAAAATGAAAATGCAAATCCTTATTTATTGTTAGTCTAGTCATACCAGGGTTGTACTTTGGAATACACTAAAAATTATTTGTGTGATGGATTTTAATTAGAAACAAAAAAGAAATAAAAACAGATTTTTTTTAAAAATTGTCAGACATCAGTTGCACACAAATGGCACAAATGGCTCATCATGTCCACTTGATGAAATGATTTTAATTTGGCAGTGGTCTGATGATGTTTTGTTCTCTTTCATCTATCCTTACATACAAATAGTTTGGCATTTTGGCCTATGTGCAAATGCCTTCACTTATTCACAAAGACTGACACTGTCACTTTTTACTGTGTCATTTACTGTGTTATCTTTTTGTACCTTTATATATTGTTTTGTTGCATAACTTGCTTTTATGTTTTACCTTATCTTAGGGCTGAGAACATTATTTGAAAGACATTGTCTTTTTATAACTGCTCTAAGTGACCTCATTAACTTCATTGATTTTTGTAAATATCTGCTTATTCTGAATTTGATGGCAGCAACATGTTTCAAACAAGTTGGGACAGGAGCAACAAAAGACTGTGAAAGTTGTGGACTGATCCAAAAACACCTGTTTGGACAGGTGATAGTATCATGATTGGGTATGAAAGGTTCATCCTGGAAAGGCTCAGTGGTTCACAAGTAAGAATGGAGAGAGGTTCAACACTTCAAACAGCTAATGTCCTTAAAGTGGCACATGATGTAATTCTCTCTGTTGATCAACAGGTATTTTCACTGCTCCAGGAGTCTACTACTTCAGCTTCAGTGGCCACAATCTGTCATCTAAACCGATGGGGCTGCGACTGATGAAGTACGGAGTGCAGATGGTCACTGTGTACAACCATCCAGCCGGAAACCGCTACGAGACAGCATCCAGCGGCATGACTCTGCAGCTCAGATATGGAGACAGGGTGTACATGAGACTCCGGTCCAACACCTGGATTTATGATAATGACAATAACGCAGCACCTTCAATGGCCGTTTGTTATTCCCTCTGTAAGAAAAAGTTCAAATAAGCAAAAAACAGAAGGCTTTGGAAAAAGGTTTGTAGTCTCCAAAAACTTCAGAGAAAAACATCTGAATCTTTAGCAGCTTGACTGTGTTCATCAGCCAATCTGTAGTTTTCTCTGTTGTGGTGAATCAAAAACATGAAAACTGACAAAAAATATATTCACTAATATGTTTGCATTTATAAAGTATTGCTTAATAAAGCTATAATAACTCCAGTCTGAAAAAATGCTGTCATGATTTAAACAGAATTGCAAACTTCTCTGTAAGCAAATGCAATTTCTTTCATTTTCAATTGATGTGAGTTAAAATCATGACATAATTGATATCAAAATGCAAAAACCTCGTTTGTATTCTCACTGTCAAGTTCACTTAACGTTATCTACCAAATTTAAAATACCAATCCACATTCACTGTGCGAAGCAAGGTTGCACTTCAGAGTACACTGAGAATTATTTGTTGAAGGAATTTGAAACTCTTCCACAAAATGCACAGTGTCAAGCATGAAAATAGAACTAACTAGGACTAGGCTGCTGGTTCAGTACCTGGAGGACTGATGAGGAAAGTGGGGACAGGTGAGCAGGTGGGCGGGGAAGGTCAGGTGACTGCAGGGCTAATGAGAGAAGTGGCAACAGGTGAGTAAATGGGTGGGAAAGTCTGAGGACATCTAGAGGACAAAGTGAGAATGACAGGGGTTTGAGGAAGTAGTAAAGTGGCTGGAGGGAGGGACAAAAATAAAATACATTATTTGTTTCATATATCAGATGCACACGAATGGCAGAAATGGTTATTTTCAGCTTGATGCTTCTGGCTGTTCTGAACTACCATGCACAAATTAGTTTATATATTTCATCTAACATGTAACATAACATAGCCATATCAGGTGTTTACAGGTGCTGATAGGTAGATTTCTTTCACAAAGCCTGGCTTGCTGTTTTCCCATTTCCAGTCTTTGTGCTAAGCTGTTGACTATAGCTTTATATTTACCAAACAGATACGAGTGGCATCTAAATTTTTAAGCCATAAAACAAATACACAATAAAGAATACAAATAAAGAGTGGCATAAGTTTTTTAGCCTAACTTCTTGCAGAAAGAACAATATTTTCCAAAATTTCAAACTATTCCTTTAAAGTTGAGTGTTATGAAAGTAATAAATAAACAGGAAAAAGTCACATGACCTCACTTGACCTTCCATATGATTTCCAGCAAAAGTCCAGCTGTGTCACTGTGAGTAAACTATGAGAAGTGGTAATAGTGTCATTGTAAGCTTTTTGTCCCTGTTCACCTTCTTCCTCTCTTCTCTGCAGTCACAGACTTTATTATTGCAAAACTGCAGTTAAGGCTTTACAAGCACGACATAAAATGAAAGAACACTTTCTTACTTCCACATTTCCTCACATGGTGAACCCGTTCTCGCAGCAGGGGTCAGGCTGAATGTGTGCGTCGTCAGCTGTCATGTTGCTTTGGGGTTGATGTGGTTTAACATTAATAAATGCATGAAAGCCCTTCAATAGTGAGAAGGCGTTTTAAGAAGAGAGAGTGTCTAAAGCTGTTTGACCGAACAGTTTATAGATAACCAGTCATGTCAACTACTGTAAATTAGTGTCATATGATCCTTCTGGTTTCTTTCCTCAAATCAAATCACATGGAGCCACCGCTTGCACAACAGCCACACAAGTGAAATCTATTCATCCCTTTTCCCTCCCTGTGCCTCTCCTTCATTTTCTATCAAATGCCTCATTCTTACTTTGATATGTTTGTGTGTGAGGTTTGGCTCAGGTTGAAAGGAAAAACAGAATGTACTTCTCAGAGCTTTACATGACTGAGGTCACGTCCTGAGTCACAGGCTCCCGAGGGAGCACGGGCTGTGACGATGCAAATCATTTATTTACTAAATGGTTGCAAACCTGATTCCAAAAAAGTTGGGAGGCTGTGTAAAGCATAAATAAAACAGAATGTCATAACTTACTAATCGTTTTTGACATATGCTCAATTGAAACAGTACAAAGTCAATATTTTTAATGCTTGACTTCATAAACTTCATTGATTTTTGTAAATATCGGCTTATTCTGAATTTGATGGCAGCAACATGTTTCAAACAAGTTGGAACAGGAGACTGTGAAAGTTGTGGACTGATCCAAAATCACCTGTTTGGATCATTCCACAGGTAATCAGGTTCATTGGTAACAGGTGATAGTATCATGATTGGGTGTGAAAGGGGACTTTGTCAAACACATGAGCGAATAAAGGATGTTATAGGCTTAGGGAAACTTTGTAAAACCACCATCGATAAACACAGTTCAATTGTAGGTGACTGCATTCTGTTTATATTCATATTTTACACAACGTGCTATCTTTTTCGGCCTGGGGTTTGTAAGAGGAAATGCATGTGTGTTTCAGCATTTCATAGATCTGAGGTGAAGCTTCTGCAACACAGGAAGTGCCCTCACATCCACCCTTCCTTTCTATCAAACACTAAAAAAAAGTCCAACGTATCAGTAAGCTGTGGTCGATAGATTTGAATGCAAGGTTGAATGTTGCGGAGATAAGCTGAATTAAAAATTGCCTTTATTTTACATGTAATACATGTGTTGCTCTATGTCATGCAGCTTGTGAAATTAATGATGAACAAGTTTGTGCAATATTGCAATAAACAGCAGATTTTAGCCAAATCTCCAGCTCCAAAGATATATTTGCAGTTGCTACATATGTGTGTGTATCTATATGTGAGGAAAACAGCACTTTTCTATTGGAGAATAAGAGGCCACAGTGAAAATCTGTAGTATTTTCATGTAGACCCTGGAAATAATGAGAACATTTGGGGATTGACGGTTTGAAGAATTTATGATGTAAAATGAAGACATATTTACGATTCTGCATTATGTAGGTCAGTAATCAATCTTAATTTGTGGCATTGACCAACTTCACTCATTTGCACAAAAGGTCTAACTTCCTTGAGTTGCATCTCTTCCATTAAAGCATGTGCTCAGGTGACAGATTCAGGTGGACTTGATTTACTCATCAGAGCCTCGTTCAAGTAACAATCCACCCAAGTGTCATCTGAACTCAAGCTTCAGTCTTGAATATTTCTCCTTCATTTTATAACATCTTGTGTTGTTAAACTTTTCATTAATCCTCAAACTTTCATTGTGGCCTCAGACTTTTGAACCCTACTGTATTTCCATGTTTTAAAAGCTACATGTGCAAATCTCTTGTGTGCGCCACTCATGTACACAGTGTAGATGACTGTACATGACTGAGGTTTCATGGATTCATTTGGGAACTCCACCACAGTGACGCACCTGACAGGTCACATGACCGAAGCCCTGCAGACATGGAACCAGTATGACTAGAAAAATACATGTTGCTTATCTAACACCAAACTTTTTTTCCCCTTAAATTTAGCCCTGCACCCAGACAACAGCACCTTGGGCCTTTTGAAAAAATATAAATAAACTCATCTTAGTTCAGAAGGGAAAGGTAATACAAGAAAGCAGAAAGGGATGAAGGTTGCATATTCATTCATCAGTAATCTTTAAGACGGCATGAACAGACTGTTTTAAAACCATTATCTCTGTTCAATTTAAATTAACTGTGGAAAGGCAGATGGAAATCACTTTTTTTCACTGGACAAACTCTTGTAAAGAAATTTCACTCTTTCAGAGTTTAACACCTCTTCTTCATGTGCATGAGCCAAACACTAACAACAAAGATGTGGGATTTTACAAAATGCAGGTACGTGGGAGTTTAATACAACCGGAATGAAAACTGGAGTAATTTGCTGATGAAGTCTGTGATAGTTGTTAGTAATAATGAAAGGAAAATGCAGATTATTGTCATGAAAACTAAGTAGGCTTTTCTTTATATAGGATGTAAAAAGTGTGAGCATGTCCTTTGATTGAATTCGGTAATCTGACCTTGAATCTCTGTGGTTAGAGCGACACTTGAGGCAGCTGCTCATTGGCCCGTCTGGGAAGCGGTCTACCAAAATACCAGTCTACAGTATGTATGGCTGATTTAATATGGCTGCAGATACAGAAAGGCCTCTCTGTCCTCTGCTCGGCAGCCTCGAAAACATGCGGCGGGAAGAGGGGAAACAGCTCTCACACTTACTGGAAACCCTACCCACTACCCAAACAACTGGACTGAGAAGTTTTTTTATTCACGTGGGGCTCAATCGTCGCCATCACTTACTTAACTATACTCACTAGGTGTCGAAGGCTATTCGCCCTCAACAGTAAACATTTCAAACCTGTGATTCATTTTTGTAAACAAGGGAAATATGGAAGCTATTACCACATCTGAACAGATAAGAAAAGCTATTTGTAGCAGTGGAAAGGTCACAACAAATTATTTTCATTGTCAGTTAATCTATTTTTTTTTTTGGATTAATCGATCGGTGTAGAAGATGTCCAGTAGTATTGTAAAATAAAATAACAAGTGCCCAGAGCCAAATCTTTAAATGACTTGTTTTGTGCCACCAATGCTGCAAAATCCAATGATATTTAATTAGCAATTCAGTAGAAAAGCAGCAAAAGTCACATCAGAGAAGCTGGAACTAAAACATGTTTGGAGTTCTTTCCCAACTTGATCCTAAAATCTGTCGAATCAATGAATCAACTATTTGTTTCACCGCACTAAGATTTGTTTGAAGGGACGATCAAATTCAAAGTACTCTTAAAGTAAAACTTTTTATATTATCAGCAAGAGACAAGCACAGCACACAGGGTTACGTAAAAGGCGTTTTGTATTACAAGTCTTTTAAACTGACAGGTGGATGGCAGAAGATTTGTCCAAAGGGAGAAATACAATTACAGTATGTCAGAAAAAAAGTCACATTTTTTTTTAGAAAAGAAAAAACAAATCTAGATAATACAGACATGGCTTGCCATTTACTGAACCAAAATCCTAGCAGGTTAAAGTTACTGTTGTTCTTGTCGGGACCAGTACCTCGAGAAAAAAATGGCCTGAATGTGACCCTGAAACAGCAGGGTGTGTCACAAGCTTAAGTTCCTGACAGTAAAATAAGAAGAGGCTCTTCACACTTTGACACCGAACGAAACTATACTGAAAACTGTTTAAAAGTTTCTGATTGCCATCAAGACGCACTGCAGAGGAAGTAGGGCTCATCAGTTGGCACAGTCACAGGAGTTTTTCTTAGGAAGGCACTTGACATGGGGGGGCGGGGGTTGTGGCGTTCCCCCATGCAGCGACAGCAATGCACTAAGGTCCTTGTTTGTGCACACTGAGGAGGGACACCGTCAGCTAAGTGCAAGTTCCATGATAAATCCACTTTCACCAGACTGGAGAGAGGAGGGGGGGGGGAATATGTAGGTGTAACACAGCTTCAAATACAGTATCTTAGAGGATGGGTCTCCGGGATCGAACTTGACCTTTCGGGAACGTCAATCGTGGAGATGGGATCTGAGTGACCTGTGCAAGGCTTGAGCGGTGATTGATAGGTTTAAGAGCGATTTGAAGCACTTTCAGGTCTCCTAAAAAGTGACCCAGGGCATCAACACCCCCCTCCTCCTCCTCTCCAACCACCTCCACCACAACCACTCTCCAAGACCCAGCCCAGAAGATGCGACAGTACAACTCAACCAATAAAAAAAAAAACAACAAAAAAACGAAACACCAAATCAAGAGCGATAGAACCAGAAAAACAGGTGTCTCTTAGGTTTCACAATAAGACATTCCCATTGAGGCACATTTCCAGAGAAGTGTCATATACAAAGCTATAAAAAAATCCCAAAACATTCAAGTACTTTGTCATGTAAACACTTTTCCAGACTATGATACATCATCGATTGTTGTCGACTTTTGTTTGTGTGCAACAATAAGACAACAGTGTGAGCAGAGAGAAGAGTTTTGCAGAATAACAAAAAAAGGACAAGTTAGAAGCGCAGATTGAGTTTGTGTGTGTGTGTGTGTGTGTGTGTGTGTGTGATTTTCCTTTAGAGCAGGACACATGAACAACACTGATCTCCACCACTGGGGACTGTTGAGTAGTTCATCTGTCTGACTATCTCTGCAAACAGTTCATCCACTGATCCTTTATTTTTGGCTGATGTTTCCATAAAGGGGCAGCTCCAGTCCTGGGCCAGAGCCTTCCCCTCCCCGGAGGACACCTCTCTCTCCCCCTCCAGGTCCACCTTGTTGCCCACCAGGATCATGGGCACCCTCTCGTACCTCTTCACCCGGATGATCTGGTCCCTCATGGGCTTGATGTCCTGGAAGCTCTGCTGGTTGACCAGGCTGTAGACCAGGATGAAGCCCTGCCCGTTCTTGATGTACAGGTCTCGCATGGAGGCGAACTGCTCGGTCCCCGCCGTGTCCAGGATCTCCAGCACGGACGGGGACGAGTCCACTTCGATCTCCTTCCTGTAGAAATCCTCGATGGTGGGGTCGTATTTCTCGATGAAGGAGCCCGTCACGAACTGCACCGTCAGGGCGGATTTGCCGACTCCTCCCGAGCCCAAAACCACCACTTTGTACTCCCTCATGGCTGCAAAAAAACCAAGGCAGACACCTCCTTTTTCCTGCTCTCTCTCTCTCTCCCACCCGCTGACCAGCCCCGATGTTTTCAAACCCAGCAGGCTGGGAAGGCTGGCCTCTCGCTCGGATCGCACCCACGCCGCACGCCGGCCGATCCTCCGAACCTGCTCTGAGCCCGGGCGGAGATCCGAGGAGAAGGAGCGCTCCTGGACATCAGTGTGGGGGGTTACAGCGCATTTTGCTCGCCCTGTATTGTGCAACGCTGCTGGGAAGCGTGATCGTCTCTCGGCTCTTGCGCGGTGTTTCCTGCCCACATCCTCAGCGCGTCAAACGCCGAGGCTCAGTTCCGTTTTCTTAAAGGAGCCGAGACCTCGAGCCCGGCGGTCACGTGACCACGCTGACGCTGCCGCTGCTGTGTGCGTGTGTCTGTGGCCCCAGTGTGCAGCTGTGTGCATGTGTCCGTGGCCCCTGTCTTCAGTCATGTGCGTGTGTCTGTGGCCCCTGTGTGTATGTGTCTGTGGCCCCTGTGTGCAGCTGTGTGTATGTGTCTCTGGCCCTAATGTGACCTCTGCCCTCGTGCACACACTCACAGTTACTGCGCTAAAAGTAACATATATTGCACTGTATATAAACACGTAACATTTTGACAATGATGGAAATATTCAGATCGTTTATTCAAGTAAAGTTATGTAGATCTTATCAGCAAATTTTACATGTAAAAAGAAAAAATACTCTACATTGACTGATATTCTACAGAAAACATGTCATTGCTCCAGCAATCCTTCAGTTTATTCAAAAAAATTAAAAAAAACAAAAACAAAAGCAAACAAAAAATACAAAATTCTAAATCAGTAAATTTGGAGATACATGGTTTTCACTGGACATGAAGGGTTTGGAAAATTATAATCTGAAAAGTAAAAAGTAACTGAAACTGTCAGACTAATGTAGTTGGAGTAAAAAATACATTTCCCTCTGAAGTGTTATGTTCTATTATATTTATATATTTATACATATAAAGTTGCATAAGATGGAAATACTTATGTTAAGTACAAGTAAATCAAATTCGTACTTAAGTACAGTATCTGAGTAAATTTCCCCCTGTTCCTGTAATTATGATTCTACATTAGCATGTGTGTTAATTAGGTCATTCATTCACTCATTCAATTTGCATACTTGCCTTCATGGTCCAGAAGTAGAGGAAAAAATACTGCAATATAAAAACGATAAAGATGTATTTTTTGTGTTAGCACTTGTATAAGACAACCTGTCAATCACTTTTGTGAGTGAAAGCAACTTCTTAAGTTTTAAATTTTGGGGGGTGAGACTAACATAACTCACTGACTGACTAACATACCTGTGCCTTATGAAACATATACACTTTCTTCAAAAGATGGAAAAAGGGAAATAAGTGGGCTGATACCATCAAAATACAGTGTAAGTGTAGAGTAATTTCACTAAGTAAATTTACTCAGGTACTGCACTTAAGTACAAATATGAAGTACTTTACATGAATATTTACATCTTAAGCACCTTTATACTCCAACTCCACAAAATTTCAGATGCAAATGTTGAACTTTTTACTCTACATTTATCTGAGAATTTTAGTTCCTTTCTGCTTTTTGAGATTACAATTTTTCATACCTTTCATGTCCTTTAAAAACCATGTATCTATTCTACATTTCTACAACTGAAGGATTGCTGAAGTGATTCCTTGTTTAACTGGACAATTCATTGACACAAAGCCAGTAAAGCAGGAACATACACATTCATGTACCAGTAATATTAATCCAAAAACATCATATTATATATATATTTATTTCTATAGAGTACTTTTACTTTTTCTGAGTAAATTTTGCAGATAGTAATTGCATACTTTTAAGTATTTAAGTAATGTTTTGAATGCAGGACTTTTACTTGCAATGTACTTTTACTCACTTAAAGGATTTGATACGTCTTGTGAATACTTCTCATTACTGTCAAAATGTCACATGTTCACAGTGTTGTATGACTTGTTATATGGACTTTATCTGTTTTATAATCTGTTCTGACCCAGATAATTCACACACACAGTGTCATGAAAATTGCCCTGAGCACAATCAATTTAACCTTGCACATCTGTCACACATCAGTCTCTGCGGAGCTGCTCCAGTCTTGCTGACACTGTGCTACTCAAGGAGACGATAACTGTTCATTAGATCGAAGTTCATGAACAAAATGGAAAACGCTGAACTACTGGGCTATATGGGAAATAAATACATGCATGCTGATCTCCAAAATAACAGATAGCAGGTACGTTTTTCAGCATTAGGGCATCATTGTTTATGTTAATAAAGTAAAATTTTAAATCCACTTCTGTGTATATCTGAACATTCCTAACTCCACTCACACATCCAGTAAACAAAGAGGCAGTGAGAACATGACTGTTGCATGAGCAAATCAAATATTGTTTTATTCAGATTTTTTTTCATCCATACAGCAAGAGTCAATTATGGCAACAATAAAATGTGCATAAACAAATCTGAAGACAGAATAGTACATTATTGTGTGGCAACTGTTAGCAAATACGTAACTGGTGGTTGCACTTACAAGTAAAAAGCAGTCAAAGCGTACATGTGCCCTCAGCAGGGAAGAAGAACCTCGGTTGCAGCCACGAGACTGACTGAACATCAGGTTAGGAGAAAATGGTGCTTTGGTTCTGTAGCGACTATACAGCAGCCTCAAGTCAGAAACATGCTGACCGGTGACTGTTACATTCATTTCAAAGACTAATTTGCCAAATACGCATTTGGTGAGCCTTCACCTGCTGAGTGCACACCTATGGAACAACTTCCTGTGAGTCAGTGTCGACTATAATTATATGGCTATGAGAAAGTATCCGGGGTGGATGAGTGCTAATATTTTGTCATTCTTTAAATAACATGTTTGCTTGGAAAATATTTTATCACACAAGAGTAAGATGACTTGTTTTTGAAGTATTATTTCTCCCCACTGTGGATGTTATCTACTGTATATGTAATTTGAAATTAAAAAACAAAACATATTATTGTGTATTCTGTAATCTGATGTGTTATCTTTCTTTACATAACTACGCAGTTTCTTTTGTTTACATGTTTGTACTTTTACATGCAGTCAAATCAAACTATAATAGAATACAAATTTTGATAGTTGTATGTATCAACTGTACCATGGGAGCAGCAATACTGCATGATCAAGTCCAACAAATGATATATGGACATTACTGGAGATGTCATCCTACAGGAGGGGTGGAGTTAGCATGACATGGGGATATTCCTTCCCCTACAACATTCCCTGGCAATACTAGCCACTGATAAAATAAGACAAAAAGCGCATAGCTTTCTTTGAATGCATTGGCCAAGAAACTAGTGCCCTTCTTTGCAAGCAATTTTTTTTAGCTGGTCTTCTAATTTAAGAATTTAAATTAATCTAGCAAAATTCCTTATAATTATAGATCTTTTTTTATTCAAAATAATATCTCAATATGATACACATTTTTTTCTCTGTTCATTTGACTATATACAGAAGTGCAAAAAGTCAACCTTCGTCCCTTAGGTTAGAACTCATCATCTGCAGCATTTCGGACTTCTCCGGTCCGGAAAAGTCTTTGCTTCCTCGCTCCTAATCTCACTATCCTCCAAACATCCGAACACCCGTCAAATCTCACTGCTCGTTTTGGCCTGACATTCAGGGCAAACTTAAGAAATATTCAAACAAAAGTACATATCTTTTTGAAATGGATACAGTAGAAAATAATTTTTACTCTAAAACATGGATCTATATTTCAATACAATATATTTTCAAATATGATCTTGACATGTTACAAGGAAAATTTAAGTTGGTTAAAACATTAGTTTTTTTGTCTACTCAGAGATGCTGCAGTGGCAGCAAATTAATTGATCTCATTCCTTGTATCAAAAAAGTCTTTCATCAACAAAATTAACTGATAATGTAACATCAACTGAAAAAGACATCCAGCTATATGAATGAAGTGAATATTTAAAACTGACTCAACACATTATCATTTATATGGTTTGAAAAAGTTATGAATGTCATACTACCTCAAAATCTACAACGGCTATATCAATGTTGTCAAGTAATATATAGTAAGGCAAAAAAAAAAAAGAAAAAGAAAAATCTACTACATACAAAACTACATACCTCAAATAGATTCAAATCCTTAAGTAGTACATAACACATAAGTTCAATGAAATTTAAGAGAGTAATTGTTACTTTTACATAGAGAGAAAGAACAAAAAAGATCATAAGCGGCATGTGAGAGAACTATAAAACATCATTGGTGTTCTTTACCTGCATGGTGATTGAAAGTACATTTGATTGGGCTGAGACCCATTAATTATAATCTAAGGCTTTGTTAGGTACATTACAATCGGTAAAGACACACTACACACCTCTGTGAAAACAGAAACGGGAAGTGATCACAAAACTGACTGATGAATGAAAGGTGATAAACATGTTTCCTTAATTGGTTAAGCCTCTTGAGAGATGCTTCTGTAACCCTTTGTGAATGCGATTGAGAGGAAAAACTGTGCTTTGGTTTCTGTAGTCAGATCTACAAATGAACGAGAATCTTCATGTTTTGCCTGGAAACGCAAACACGTCACGGGCTGCGTTTTTATCAAAAGTGAAAGCTCACTTAGGATGAGTTGTGAAATTAAAACAGGGTGACCAGACAAACAATCATTCAAGTGCACATGTGGTTTAAATGACCTAATAGACCTTCAGGGCCTGTTGTTTTAAAATTCCCATCAACACATGGCTCAACAGTGCTTCTTCTTGGAGACACAGCTTTAGAGTCGCTCCTCTTTAAAAGAGGGGGAACAAGGTAACACGACGTCAATAGAAGCCACACTCTCTTCTTCACCAGGCTTTAGAGTCAAGGGACTTGAGCAACAACTTAATCCCAAACAAACACTACACTAGTCTAAGAAAAGAGGTATGACAAACTTTAGAAAAACCCTCCATTTTTGATTTCAAAAGAAAAAAAAACATCAAAATGAACAAATAATTGGCAAGATCCCCACTTCTAAAACTGATTAATTAGAGAAATGAAAAAAAAAAACAAAGTTTAAAAAAAGCACTCACAATGGAGATTCTGAAAACAAAACAATACAAAAAAAAAGAGCCATACAAAACTTTTACCTTCGGTAAACAAATAACACTGCTGAGATAACACTCTGGTTTTAGCTGTATGGCCTTGATGGCACATGACAAGGTGAGAGAAGCTAGCCTGGCTGTGCTTTCAAGGTACACAGGTATGTTGGTTTACCCAGAACATTCATTTGTCCAAGACCCTCATTTCAACATCTAGTTTCACTAGTAGCCGTAAAAACACAATACTGTACATGCCTAATTCTTTTGGCGAATAAAATTCCTGTTAAAATCATTGTGCCTTTCAGATTTCAATTCAAATTCAAGGTGCATGTTTGCATTTCGCTTGTAAACTATGAAATATGGCTATCAATTTAAAAAAAATAATAAAGCAGAAGAAATAAAAAAGGAAAGAAAGATCTTGGTCTACTAACGTACCAGCACTGGATGTTGCTTTATGCAACCACGCTCTTGACCTTCTGTGCGTGCAGTAATGATAATAATTAGAACAAATTGAGTGCTATGATTTAGTCAGACACAAAGGTGTAATGTGAACGTTCCCCACAGAGGGAGAGACACACACTGACCCCGGCACTAAGATGTCCTGGTCTCTCGGCTGGACGTTGAATTTGACAACAAATTCTTCTTGACGTTGATATGTGGGAAGATGGCACAGATCATGTGTTGCACCCTTGATGTTTACATGTGTGATGAGACCATCGTCGTGGACCGGCTGAGAGATGGCAGACCCTCCTTGTCCCATTGCTTGACATTCTGAAGGTTATGTACATAAAGGCTGAACTCTTTTGGCTTGGACGGTGCCAGCACACATTCATTTGATCTGTAAGACATGACGGATTTCACTTGAAAAACTGAGCAGTAAAAGTCTGTAACTACTACTGAACTAGAGAGAAAGGACGTTTACAAATTACGCTCTTTGCGCACACAAAGTCAAGTGAATCTTCAATAATAGAGCTAAAATGATTAAACAAAACGTGAAGAACAAACTTTGTAATGAGCAGAGAAAATGTGAGGATTTAAATAGGAACTCACTGTTCTTGAGAGGAACTACATTTGAGTCAAGTACTTGTGACTACTCAGATGATCTGCAGATATTATTGGAATCTGGGGACAGAAAACAGACAGAGATCAAATGAAGCATCCCAAACCGAAAACACTCAAAGCGGACGTTGGCCGACAACATCGACCAACACATTTTAACCACATCCTCTCGCAATAAGATGCGTTCATTAGGCTACTGGAAAAGGACGAAGATGACGAGAGAGAGAAAGCAATTTGGCTACAGTTGTGGCAGAATTCATTCAGACGTGACATGTCAATAACACACTTCTGGACAGCAGGGAGGGGAAGAGGAGGGTTGAAGGGAAGGGTGAGATGAGGGGGGCAAAGGGAAACTGTCAGTGAGGTGGCTCCCCCATGCAAATCAAAGTCCTCCATGTTGTTGACCTGCACACATTGATAAAATGCAGAAAACTGGTCCCGGGTCAAGAATAGTAACATGAGGAGTCATCCTACACGTCCACAAGTCTTTTCACTGGTGTTGCGATGTAGCTTACAAAATGCGTTCAACAGAACTGAAATCAAAATGTTGCAAATCTTCCTACAGACTGGTTTTTGAACTTTTCTGACTTTAAGAATGAAAATGTCTTTTAAAACACGAGAAACATGGTAAAGCTTTGCTTTACGTGCTTGAAGCAGCAGCGAAAAAAAAGGGAAAAAAAAAAAAGCAAAGCACCAAGGGGCACAGATAGCGACTGTTGCACAAGCTGTGCGAACTGCTCTAAAAACTGTGAAAAAAAACTACCTCATACATACCAATTGCATGTATTCGTTGGTAGTCAACTTTGATAAGGAAGAGTCCTCAAAATGGGAAAGGACAAAAATCGAGGTTACAATGAGGACAAACATTATATGCAATACAGTAATTTTTTTTTCCAAAAGACAAATAAGCTAAGAAATGTATGAGTATTGTGGTTACAGTTAGAATGGAAATAGATGTCTTCAAAATGTCACAGTATAATATGTGTACACATGTTGGACTCTAGTGTAGGCCAACAAGAGGGAGTACCGCCTTTTACCCAACCCACCCCTCGCTGTAAGACACAAGCATCCCCAGATCGTCCAGGTGCATAGATAGAGAGATAGAGAGAGAGGGGGAGAGGGAGAGAGAGAGACAGAGAGAGAGAGAGAGAGAGAGAGAGAGAGAGAGAGAGAGAGAGAGAGAGACTGAGGCGGTGGAGGTGCAAACCTGATTGGTGGAGGCAGTTGCGAAGGGAACGCTTGTGGCAGATGTGGTGGCTGCAGACACAGTGGCTGGACTACCACCGTGCATCATGGGAACTTTTTTGGAGGGAAAATCATGTAAGCAAAAATACACAGAGGAGCAGTGTAGCCACACACACACACACACACCAGGCAAATGAGGGAAGGAGAAGGAGAGAGAGGGAGTCAGAGAGGGATTCGATTTAACTGGTTCCCTTTCTTCCCTCTGCCAACACTGATAAGAGGTCTTGTGATTTGAGAGCTTGATGTGACTTCCACATTTGCCTCTATTATTAGTGTTAAAATGATCAACATTGTACTTGGTAAACACCAGATGAGAAGTAACATCCTATAAAAAATAATAGAAATCAAAGTGCTATCACATAAGTCTTAAGAATAGAGACATAAGGCAGAGGAGATAAGGGGGAAGGTTATAATTGAACTCCCTCAGGTTTTTTTTGTATGTTTTTAAAAGGGTTTCAATAGGTGTCAGGTTAGACCAGCCAAAAGCCAAGTTTAGAACGAGTATGAGAACGAGAGCGGTCAAGCAATATACAGTAAGTGTACACAGAGAAATGAATATAGTAAAGGTCAGTTAAATTGATATTATGAACAGTAACAGCTGTCATACAGGTAAAAAACAACATTCAAATGTCACAGTATTTCTCTTTCCTTATGTGGACTCTTACTTATGCTTCAAATCACAAAAAGGTATCTTCACGCAACCAAAACAGTGACTCTCAGGTCACCAAAATCTCATAGGAAAACCAAGTGGCTATGAATGCAGCGCAGTAAAAAAAATCACTGAGCGATTTTGATGACGTGCGAGTCACAGACATGAGGTTACAGATAACTGGAGAAGGAAAGCTGGAACCTACCAACGCTGGCTGCAGGTGTCATGCACAATATTGAGCCTGCCCATCATGCAGTGCAACAGGAAGTGGATTGGATAGGGAAGAGAAATCAAAACAGCCCATCACAAGGTTCGTTAGAGTGAGGGGAGAGATAAGGTGGGAAAAAAAAGGTTAATATCTCTTGGACACAGTCATCAGTGATTGGAAAAGTGGCGAAGTGGTGAACTCATCATCAGGAAGTCTGTTAATCAGATGAGAGTGTGAATCTAATGTCTCGTCTGGAGTGCAATGCATATGAATGTGTAATACAACAAGAGTGAAAGTGTGGTTATGATTGTAACTGTCAAGTATTGTACACACACTCTAGACAGAAGTGAGGAGATCAGCAGACAGAAGCCAGACTCTGCAGCCTGCTGTTTGTTGCCAAACTGAGGCATAAGATACTATGAACTAACCCATCCAGCCCTGTTAATCCCAGCCCAAGCCAAAGCCCCAGCAATGGTATGTCATCAATAATATGAGTGATCACACCACGGACACTTTCATCCAACAAACTGGTGAACAAGTTCTGTCCTTTCTCTTACTAACATCCACCCACCCACACCCATTAGTAGGCAGAAAGACACTCTCACCCATTCTTAACACCTAGTGGCCATGCAATGCCAAACAAAGCATAATGCACTAATTTGTCGAAGCGTTTCAACTGCACTACCCTTGTTCGCCTAGAATGAATCAATGAGAGCTTTTATACAGATCTGAATATCTTTCCCTATAACTAAGAGAAGTTGATCAATAATCCACAACCAA
Organism: Centropyge bicolor; assembly: GCA_037975185.1. Classification (NCBI taxonomy): domain Eukaryota; kingdom Metazoa; phylum Chordata; class Actinopteri; family Pomacanthidae; genus Centropyge; species Centropyge bicolor. The sequence continues at coordinate 2,146,719 of JBBMOC010000023.1, read as the reverse complement.
ACTGCTCTTTACTGCAATCTACCACTTTGCCCAACCCCAGCCAAGCAGGAGCCAGGTTAGAGTGATCCAGGCATCCTCTGGGAGGTCAGAGCACGAGTGGTGGTTGCTTTGGGAGCCATACCTGATGGGAGGAAAGCAGCCTGCTGCTGAAACTGCATGCTGGCCAGGGCCTGTTGGTACTGGAGCATGCCGGTGTTAAACATGGCAGAGGCCCCGTTGGCCTTCTCCAGGGCTGCCCGCTTGGGCAGGGGAGCCATGACACTAGGGGCGATGCCCTGCCCAGCCAGACGGAGGGAGGTCAGTGAGAAAGAAGAAGAAGAAAAAAAAAAACAGATAGAAAGAAAGAGAGGTGCGTGGTAAAGAGAGAGGGTGTGTTGGAAAGAGGCAAAAAACGGGAAAGAAAACAAAAAAAAGGTACATACGTTAGAGGACTTCATATAAACGGCATCACAACATCCTTGTGTGTACAACAATAATATCATCATATCATCAGTAGCAAGCAAGCAGCAGTCTGACACAAGTACTACACAAGCAGGAGCATGGTGCCTACTGGAGCTACTGGCTAACAAAGCATTCATATATTCATTGTTTTATCAGGAAGCTGTTCTCGGATGGCTAACTTCGTAGTCCTAGGGCTGACTAAATGCAACATAAGCAAGCATTAACTATTAAAACAATAAGGCTGCTAACAAGAGGTGGAACAGGTAGGAAGCACAGAGAGAGGGAGGCTGCACTGCTAGCTCCATGATAAACTGTGTAAGCCATGTTTAAGTGATGGTTCACTCTCAGACAAATGTCGAGAATGGTCTCAGGCCAAGGGGTACGTGAGTCAGATGAGACGTATTTAGATTCTGGTGTCAACAGTTGCAAATCCGTGAAACGCTCTGGGTGCGGGATTTTGTCTTGGCATGAGGCCACCCTCGAGGTCTGGATATCCGTGACAAGATTTGATGATGGAGTGAACTATCATTTGAACTGTAAATCATCTGTTATGGTGGGATCAACTCCTGTATGCTTTTAAAAGACTGTTCCTCTTAGCCCCACCCTTATCCATCTGACATGCACTAGTAACACAGACATGCACACATTTGATTGAGCTGCTCCACAACACTGACCACTGACTTGGACGTAAGACGGAAGCCATGCCACCATTATAGAAGCTCTACTTCCCTAGCCCTCACTGACTTTTTGTTAAATAGGCTTAATAAGGTGATGAATTGATTGTGGCTCCTTAGCACAAATTCCACATTTGAATTCGTGTTTGAGGTGATTTTTTTGACATGACGACACTCGTTTGGTGTTGGATGCAGCCTGAACCCAGAAAGCCACAATCATTTTATCACAGGCAATAATGACAGATCAACAGGAGGAAAAAACAGACATTTGCACTGAGACAACGACAACAAAAATAGCTAGGTACAGTATCTTTGGTTAAAACACTGCTCTACAACAAAGCCACATGCCAAGCTAAAAGGTGAAAGGTCATAGTACCAGGTCAAAGGTTGCGTCGAGGGGTCGCTTCAGTGATTTGACAGCCGACTGAGTCTTAATTAGCAGGCAGCGAGCACATGATGGCAATGGGCCAATGGGGTTCAAGCGCATTAACATAAACCAGCAAGCAGAGGTGCATCATGGGGGCAGCAGTGCAGTTTGGGTATAGGTGAGAAAAAACAAAAACAAATAAAAAAACAAATCATTGGAATGCAATATACAAGGGGATAACAGGACTAAGGCATGCACAGTGTGGACACTAGCTCTACTGCTCAACAGTTAAGTGATCATCAATAATCAATGATAACTACCAATCTACATTAGTTACTGTCACACAAAGATGGATGAATATAGCGATGAGAACATTATTCAATCATTACTTTAAAGTCAGGTCTCAGTAATCGTATCGGACAGGAAATGATACGGAAGCACAATTCACAGGTTTCTGTTTCTCTGTGCACATCATAGTCAGTGTCACATTACAATGATTCACCCCATAGCCCCTCGCTATGTCAATAAGAGTATGTAGAGAACACTGTGATCAACAGGCAAGTAGTGTGTACTGTACTATTATTCACAGGTGCCGTTATTGTGAGACAGGACCGAAAGCACAATGAATCCTTTGTTTTTTTTTAAATAATGTCAAGAGGAAGAGAAGTAATATATAGGAAGCACAGAAACAATGGTGTCAAAAATAAGACCAGGCCATCAGCGAGAGACAGAGAGAGGAACTGACTCTCTGCTTATGGTCTGAGATGAGATGAACAAGGAACAAGACAATCATTTTATAGTTCAGATTAGGGAGAGAGAAAAAAAGCTAAATGCACAGACTAATGTACTATTGTCTGATCCTTCTTCATATCATCCTTGTTCAGAGCAGAGTTTACCCAAACCAACTTGCAGACCTTTAAAATTTGACTTGACAAATGCAGAACTGAAAACAAGCTACAAAATACCAACCAGGAAGATGAGACACTTTTAAACATGAATGTGAGTATGAGCCACAGAACATACTGGTTTTCCTAACGGCTGGTTGAATTTATAATAAAGCCCTGAAGTTTTAGAACCTTCTCAAATTTGCTCCTGAGCCTGTGGTGTGGGTGTGAATGAGTGTCACCACGCTGGTACAGACTGCTCACCATGGCCGCGGCGGCTGTGGCCTGGTTCACCTGGTGCTGGGCAGCCTTAATTTTGGCCTGCAGGTGGGCCGGCGGGTGGAAGTACTTGCACTTTTCCCGGGAGCACCGGCCCTTGATGTAGTCCATGCACACGGTGACGGTGTTGTCGTTGGTGTCGATCATGGTGCTGTCAGCGGGGTGGGCGAAGCGACAGTCGTTCTCCCCCCGAGAGCAGTTGCCCCTCTGGTATTCCCGACACACCTGGAAACACACAAAGGAATAATGTAAATGTGTGAATTTCCCCACTGTGGGACGAATAAAGGCTTATCTTATCTTATCTTATCTTAAAGACACCAAGTTACCTACAAATACAGCAGAGGGTGTGGACACAATAGTAACTCCATCTAGAGCTTATCCTGCTTTGTGTATTTGCGTCTTTATGAAGAATATAAGCATGACTCATCAAGCTTTCACTTTGTCATTATAGAGGGTGTCTTGTTACAAAAATCCATTAAACTTAAAAATGCATGAGACCTGCAGTCCAATAAAAAGATTAAAATGCTTTGCAAGATCATATTCCTCTCCCTGTGTAAAACATTTTCTAGCTTCCTATGTGGTGCACTTCCTGTTTAACCAGAACAGCCTGACATAAGGTTCCTCAATAGATATTAGTCTTAGAGGAAGGTCCAGGCTCTGCTGCAGCTTTTGCACTTTAACACAATAAACCTATAATCTTATGATGAAGCTTTTCTTTATAAAGAACCGCAGCGAGAGTCTGAGACGTTTTTAAATTTCTGTATGTGAGACAGCAGAGGGCAGCATCTTCTTTCACATATGAACACGTGGATAATACGCATCTGCCATCCACTCTGCTTCAGCGTGTGTCAGCAGTGTGTGTGTGTGTGTGGTTGAACTGAGATAAATGTGTGCTCCATAAAGACATAATAAAAGTAACAGTTGCATTTACACTTCATGTTGGAATTTTCCTGACGTGATTCAAAAGAGGAAACCAAATTTATAACATCCACTAAACGCTTTCGATGATGTGCTTTGCATTTATAGATATATTGTGTGGTTTTATGATTCTTTTTCTTGTGTGCAAACATTAAAAGATATTGAGATATTGAGATATTTCCAGTGCAGCAACAACAAAGCTGAATTTTGTTGGACGTCTCTCAGAATCTGAGGGCGTCCGGCTTCCTCATTCCACCAGTAATGGCAGAAGAGGAAGAAGCAATGCTGCCACAACAAATGTTATGTTTAGAACCGGAGTTAGAGTCAAGAGTTTTTTCTGGACTAGAAAGAATGTGTTACTTTGCCTATGCTGTAATATCACTGGTGCAACTGTTACTGCTCTTTCCTCTCAAACAAATATTCAAAAAGTTCAGGCTCATCTCTGGTGCTTGGCGTTTTGTGAAGCGTACTGTATGAAATCACAAAGTGCGCCAGAATTAGAGAGGCAGATTAAGAGTGAGAGTGGGTTCATCAAAAAAATAACTCTTAATTACAAAGCAACTCTTGGAAAGCACTCGGCATCATGAGCTGCTGAAATATTACAGTGTATGAGCCTCTGATGGTTTTTATTTTTACTTTCTCCTAATTAGCTTCTACTTTGCATAATGGTACCTGCTATAAATGTTACAATTCAGTTTCAGAAACTGTTTATGCAAGTTTAATAAAGGCTTCTGTTATTTGCATGCTTGTTAAACTACTTGTTAACAACACTTCTCGTCTTGTTTACAGGCTCATTATCATCCTGGGCGTCTCCACTCCCACTAAGAGAGATCATGAAGTAGAGTTTATTAAAGTTTTCGTGGAACTCTTTGGGAGGAGTGGGTTTCTTCTACACCACATCCTCGCCCCAAAAAACAAGATGTCGAGAAGGTTAGATTCTGCTCATCAGTCTGTGTTACCTCAAGTCTGTCTGTTCTCAGCAGTTTCTGGGCTGCAGCAGCGGCAGCGTTGGGGACTTGGCTGACGGTGGGACTGGAGGCCATGAGGACAGGAGTGCTGGGCAGGATCTCTGGGGGCATCAGGCCTGGTGACACAGGGCTCAGGTAGGGATTAAAGGCCGCGGCTGCAGCTGCTGCGCTGGCATTGGTGGCCAGGCCTGGCGTCACCGAGAACATGGGCTGGACGGGAGCGAAATAAAAAGCACAGGAGTGAAATGACATGTGGATGAAACGTACACGTAAACCACAAAACTGTGAGCGTGTTGCCTGGGGGGAAAAAAAAGAGGCACTGACGGAAAGACGGATGAAAAGACTTGAAAGAGCCACGCAGACAGAAGGAGCTGTATATGTGTGAGCTTTTACATGTACGTGGTCTCACCGTGGGCAGTAGCTGTGGTGTGTTCATACGTGTGTGTCCTCTCACCATTGGTGGTAGCTGCGTGCCAGGCATCATGGCGTTGGCGAGCTGCATCTGCTGAGCCAGCATGACCATGTTCTTCTGCTGGATCAGGTTGTTCCTGCCATTGATCTCAAGCTGGGTCTTTAGGTGGGGAGGAGGGTGCAGGTACTTGCAGTTCTCCCTGGAACAACGACCCTGGAGGGGGTTCACAGAAGTGAGAAAATGGAACAACACAGTCAGAATAATGGATATTGACATACGTGGCATCCATACAACACAACAAACATTCATGGTTCTCAGATGCTGAATCGGAATGACCATAGTAATGCCCTCACTTTTCCTCTGACACCACCATGAGGTTGACAGTTGTGGTTTTGAGGGACATATCTCACCAACTATTGGAGAGCAAAAAGAAGATTTGTTTTTTGTTATGTGCAACATTATAACTATACAACTATATCTAAAACAGTGTGAATGCTGAAATGGATGTGTGTTTTTGAAGATAGGGCTTATACACCCGATGAAAGCCATCTTGTTTATAGCTCACTCAATGTCACTGACACTCAAATTCACATTAGGTCTGGGCTGAGTCTCGCACTAATTGTTAACAACTTGCTATTTCTGTTGGTCCCAGCAGGGACATGTGTGTGTACTGGCCCCGGGATGTCATGAGGTCCAGCTTAGCTACATGTCCAACTAACGCTATAAATACTGTCCACTCATATGATCTGTATAGATTGTATCAGCAGTCACCCGGAGGTCACACACAAGTCTTTGGCTCATTATCTAAGACAGGGATCCCTGTTTGCTGCTTACTCTCAGTATCCAATTATACATTCATTCTGGAGAAGAAGAGTCTGGGAAGAAGTCTGACACATACACAAGCACATTCTCATGCAGGCAAGAATGCGCACACATTAATGCACGTCGCACGTCGGGGTCATGTTCGTATAACAGGTGGCAGATATGCATCTCGCAAATGCACACACAAACACGTCCACAATTTAGAAAAGACGTGTATTTACTTTCAGCCCTGCGGCGCAGCTGAGCTGACTGTGGCAGCTTGCGCTTTCCCTCGTTGACAGAGCTGTCCCCACGGGATTCATCTCTATACCCCGTCATGACTTCATTCCCCTTTCCCATCTCCTTCCCTTTCACCGACACTGCAGCAGCAGACAGGTGCGACGGAAAAGGAGGGGGAGATAAGGAGCAGAGAGGGGGCCACTCAAATGGCAACGGGGCCTCGTTAAGATATTTTGTATAATCCACTTGTCTGAAGTTGCTATCTCAAGTTCTCGCTGGAACTCCTTTTAAAATTATTTCAGACTGTGTTGCACAAGGCAGGTGAATACAGAATGAGTGGAGCGGTATTGTCTCTCCTAATCTGTGTCCCTGTTATCTTTCAGACAGGAGCACATGGATGTAGAGTTATAGAATAAAATCTGAAGGGCGAAGTGATGCTAAGATATTGGATATCAGGATCTTTTTGTTTTACTTTGATGTCCTAGTTAATGTTTTATGTTTCAGAAGATTGAGCTGAAATCCTGAAATTTTTAAAAAGGCAGACCTGTATTTTAAGACCATGTGTGTGATTCACCTTCCAGAATCAAATATAAAAACATATATGGTATAAGTCACCGTATTTTACTGTATGTAATAAATCAAGAGTTTATATAACTTTGAATCCATTTAAAAGGGATTTTTAAGGGGCAAGGTTAACTGATTACAGGAAAATTCAACAGAAGCATATATAACTTCTCAGGCTGAGATGAAGTGTGTACATAAGCCCGAGCTGGCATTCACAAGAATTCTGACACTGACAACACTGAGAGGTGTGTGTTTGTGTGTGTGAGAGAGAGAGACGAGAGGAGCTGAAAGCAGGTTCTAATAGCACTCAACCAGAGAGTGACAATGGCATGCAGCAAGGGCAGGGTGAGAGTGTGTGGAGAGATAGTGTGTGTTTGTGTTACGTGAGTTGGAGTGTGTGTGCAGAGGGGAGGAGGGGGTCGCAAAGGCACAAAGGATCATGTTGCGTTCGCCCCATATGACCCCGTCTGTCGACCCCTGGATTCACAACTTCAGCAGTGCTTATGTAGGTGGGTGTAAAGGTGAGAGGGTAATGTTTGAGAATTTGGCTTTGTCACATTTGCCATTTTGCCGAATCACGGCAAGAAAAAAAAGCCATCAACCAACAATGGCAGCCATTTTGAATAAAAAATCAGATCCCAGGAGAGGAGACGTCAGGCTGCACGGGTGGAAGGGAGAGAGTCGCAGGCTGAATGGCGAGAGCTGGGCTGCGTCAGGGAAATTTTAGAACTTGCAGAAGACGTGATTAGTGTGGGTCATAACACGCAGGGAAGAGAGAGAGAAATGGAGATGCAGACAGAGAGGAGGAGGAGGAGGAGGAGGAGGAGGAAGACCTCGTCCCTCTCACATCATGTTTGTGGCTGTTACTGTGACATCAGCGGCCTTGAGAAGCAGCTAGAGACGGTGCCCACAGAGACAGACACAGTGATTTCTGGAATCTTCCCTCTCGCTGGCAGATACAGGAACACAGCAAAGGAAACACTAAAGATACAACCACGCCACAGCTATTCCAAGAGCAGAGGGCATCCAATCACTGCCCCTCTCCATCTTGTGTCCTGGCCTTTCTCTGTGTGTCCGTGCTGCTAAAACAACCATGGTGAAAAAGCCAATTCTTGCTGGGAAACATATCGTTTCTAACATCTCTTATCACTGACTGGCTCTTTTGTCGTCATTGAGGGATTCAAAAACCCGGAGCAGAGAATTATATTATCTCATTAAAGCACCACAATTTAAAGGTAATTATGCAAATAAAGAATTGGAGACCCATGGCTTCAAATCACAGTCTGCACGGCACAGTGAGAAAATACCTGACGAGAATGTCATTAGTGAATAAGCTGGTTTGTCACAATGCCAGAATTCAGGATGCGGGCGGCTTCAGAATGATGCATCCACATCAGTCATTTCAGGAATGTTTTTTTACCACTTCAGATGATGAATTTTTTAAATATATTTCAGAGCTGCAGACTTATGTTGGTACAAGCAAGCATATGATGGCAAAAAATTCTGACCATATAGTTTGAAAAACTGAAAAATGACAAAATTGAAAGATTTTGTCAAATTATAATTATTATGAGAAATTGTTTTTTGACCCATAAAAATACTACTAATGTGCGCAAAGTGAAAGAAATAATAAAGAAGTAACTAAATGGTTTAAATTACAATAGAGATGACTGAATGAATAATATAGGTTTCAAAACTTTTTGTATTTCATTTTATAAAATATTTCACTTAATATTTGTTTTTCTCATTATTACTTTGAAAACAGACTGGATGATGGGCTACAAGACATAACTTAATATAATACCTTGGTGTATATATTTTTTACTATATAGATATTTAATAATTTTTCGATGAAATTCCAATTAATGATGAAGCTAAATTATTACCATGCCTAGTTTCTTTCAATGTACATTGAGATATTCTGTTGTTATATTGTCAGCTGTACAGCACAGCCAGCCTTGTTTGCCTCAACACGCTCCTCCTGCAGCACGACATGAACTTTCCCTGCCTTCTTGTTTGTTCAGTCCGGACTGTGCTCTGTATTAATAGTGGAGGTCTGTGTTTCTCCTGGTGAGATCAGTCTTGCCACACTCCAGGCCAAACAGGGAACAATAATCCCACTGGCTACCGTGCAGTCTGATTGATGATAAGTTGTAATAACATGCCCCACCCTGATCGCACTCTCTTCTAACTCTCTGTCTCTCACCCGTAGACGCACACCCTGCTTTTGTGACTGTGTGGGATTTAAACAAACAATGAACCAATGTATAAAGAATGCTGGGTGGGGCCGCATCCCATCCTTTGGAGGAGAAGAGATGAAGCATGCGGCAAGATGTGTTAATGTGTGTGTGAGAAAGTTAATAGTGAAACAGTGGAAAGGTGAAGAAAAGCTGGCTGTAATTTCAGGGTTGGAGGTGAACAAAACATCAGTGGTTCCAAAACGTTTTGACTTTGCAACCCCACGAAACTGTTGCTTACCAAAGCCAAAAAATACATCCCTGATCTGCTGGTACACCATGCACCGTCCAGACCTCTCAGGTTGTCTGGGACAGGTCTGTTTACTGTCCGCAGGGTCGGATCAAAACAGAAGCAGCATTTACTTTTCATGCACATGTGCAAATCTGAAACCTGTGCTGTTACTGCCTTTACATTCAATTAAAATCACAACTAATCCTCTATTTTATTCTACTCTTTGTGAGTCCTATTTAAATTCAATTAAATTCAAATTCAAAATTCCTATTTAAATAAGTTTCATACCACCATTTGTTTTTTTATATATCTTGTCTCAATGTTTATATCCTAAAGCACTTTGAATTGCCTTTGTTGTTGAAAGGTGCTATGCAAAATAATTTGCCTTAAAGCAGCAATATGTGTCAAGGCATTGTTACCAGTCAAGACTGATCCTTCCATCTCAGATTGTTTTATCTTATTTGAAATATTTATAAAGGCCTGGAGTGGTAAAAGTGAAAGTCAAAAAGGAAACAAAAAGTAGAGACAGACACATGTTATTTTGCTTTTCTATCCTGTTAAATATCTGTTTCTTTTAATGACCGTATTGGGAATTATTGCAACAAACCAGCAATCTAAATTTCCTCTGGGTTTCAAACTGTGGCAAAAAGCTTTACTGAAACTCTCAGGAATTAAAAAAAATATATTTTTGCTGCACCAGTAAACTGCAACTGTCTGTTTCATAAATTTAAAACATCACCTATGAATATATATGTATCCTGTATGCCATATTGTTCGTCATAAAAAAATCAGTTCAAACGCACGTCTACTTCCCTCCTCGTCTTTTGATGCTCGCCGTTGTGGTGCGATGTTATGGTGTGAGCCTCAGTTGTGTTGGGTTCTGGTGTGACGCTACGCTGTTCTCTGCCCCGCGTTCCAGTGACTTCTGTCTAAACATACACAGAGATGAAAGCCCTTTCTCCTCACACACGCTGTGAATGAGGCTTTGTTTTGCCGGACAGCAGCGGAGACTCAAAGGGCCGGGCCCAGCGGTTGGTCTCTTTGTCTACTGTGCACTCAGATATGGCACAAAAAAAAAAAAAGAAAAATAAGAAATATCAGCTCAGTCGATGTACTGATTATGTGCAGATCATCTTGTATGGCGTGCACGCTGGAATTTCCCAACAGTCACCGAAGCGGTAAATTACTGGCTGAGAAGATTCAGACATGGTGGGATGATCTTATCTTGCTACCAAAAATGCAATCAGCAATTCACAATCAATAGTACCCTTTTACAGGAAAGGACAATTGATTTTCTTTTTGTTTTTAGTCGCTTAATTCAGCATTAAATTAGCAGTAAAGTTTTTGAAGAAGACATCAGAGATCTGCATCTGTGTTGTCTCTTCCTGCTTGCATTTCTATATCAGACCCTGAACACGCACTCATACCCTTGTGATTATGTCTATATCACCCCGCTGGGACTCAATGTACACAGTGATCCGTGCTGCACAGCTTAGTGGTCAGAGAGCCGATGTGACCAGCGGAGCTTATGGAGATATGGAGAAGGGAGGGAGTGTTAATCTATGATAATAGTTACAATATGCCCCCGGTGACGCATTACCACCCTCACCAAACAAGAGAGAGAGAGAGAGGGATTATGGGAGCTACAACACAGACCACACAGAGAGCGATAAGGTCAGACAGATAAATAATGTTTGTGTGCGTGGAAAATCTGAACGGATTCCCAAAGTTTTAGAAACATAATTTGAAGAAATATTGTGCAAAACTGGAGATGACAGGAGTCTCGGGTTGATGTTCAAACATAAACACACATGTGCATTAAACACAGTAGCAGCCACACAAACCTCACTATTTATATAGACACAAACAGACAGACAGACGCACACATACACACACAGCGATGAGTTATTCACACTTGAGAGGGTGTTGGTTCTCAGAAATGCCTCAGGTCAGATGTCACGTACACAGGAGCCCTGGATCCAAACTTAGACCTCTCTGTTTTTTTCCCCTGGCATGCCCTCCCCCCTCACCTCCTCTCTTTTGCTATCTCTTTCTATCTCTTTTCACACAAAAACACTTTCATGTGACTTTATTTACACACGCTTCTCTCTCAAGTCTCTGCTCGGCGCAGTGCTGCTTCTTCTCCTGTAAGGGCTAACAAGGTTAGCTCTGTACTTTTCATTATCAGTAATAACAGAGCAATCACGCAGGTATCGATTTGAGCAGCAGCACTTTATGAAAGCCATCCAGTACTCAAAGTGCGAGTACGTGAACGCTCATTTAATCATCTCCGAGCTCGGCTTCCAAGCGAGTGAGAAAAAGAGGAGTCATTGCGCAAAAAAAAAATCACAAGGTCCAGGCAGCAGCGAGGTATCAATAATGACACCGTTGTTTCTGAAATGACTGAGGTGTGCCCCTCTTTCACTGTCTGTAGGCATCGCGGCGGAGGATCTACGCCTACCGCTTATCTTAATGAGCCATTTCATAACTAGAAAGATGAGTAATCTAATGACATGTGATACTAATGGTGAGACAGTGCTTCTAGTGTCACAGCTCTTCTTAGAAGAGACATTACTCACTGAAGGGCATCTACACCAATAACAAATGCACTTTTATGATACCCCACCACATGGATATATACTAATGATGTATTAAGACTATTACAGATATATGCTTTAAGGCACAGATTAGACAACCATAACAGTCCTGAAAAGCAGTACAAATCACAGACAAACAAGAAGTGTACTGCATGCCGTCCCCATCTCTCGGTCCTTCAGACTTTAATGCAGACTGAATCTTTGTTCCTACCTCTTCAGAGTGGCAGCTTTGCAACGCATTTGAAAACTTCAAAAGCTGAAAAAAAAACTTGAGAGGTATGTCTCTACTCCTTTTCTCTTTTATATACCATTCTTTGATCCCGGCTGTCTAGTTCTCCCTTTCTAACCCTCAGCACTACCACCATCATCTGCACAGGGTTCACTTCCTGCTTAGTTTTGTGACACCCAGATTGTAGAAACACACAGAGAAAGCCTCTTCCGTCAATGGCTAAGTAATAAGCACTGATGCAGATGAATAATTTGGTTTGCACTAACAGATTTAATCTGGCATGTATTATGCTAATCAGATCTCACAGACTGTAATCCTATCCACAGCTCTAATCCCACTGTCAACTGGCCTAATCCTGTTTCTGCGTGCGATTATCTCCTCTGGACTTGGCACGGGCACAAGCAGGATGCTTTCACTCTCTCTCTATCTTGCTGCAGTTTAAGAAGTGATTTAGCCTCACAATAATTCTTCAAGTTATATCCCCATTAAAAAGTAAGGGAAAAAAACTGACAGTGGAGTGGGATGATTCAATTTGTTCTGTACAGGTGTTGATGTCCTCTAATAATATTCTTTCTTTCTTAACAATATACATTTACTCTGTTTGTAGTTTTCAATACTTAAATAGTTTGAATATCGTACAATTAAAATGTCCTGTCAAGATGTCTGTTTAACTGTAATAGTGTATTGTGTAAGTAATCCAATAAATGTAAAGTACAATGAGCCAACATGACATAGAATATGTCAAATACAGATGCAGTTACAGACCTAGTAGCGTGTACAGTGCAGTAGAAAGCAGTGTAAACAGAGGCTCCACCAGTCTGTGCGTGCCACACAAAACTAATCAGGGCCAACACTAATTGGACCTCAGGTGGTGCCTCTGTTTCAGGTCAAAAAACAAGGACACATGATGGATCCTGACTAGCCAAAATGAGACATGTGAGGACGTTGATGATGTGTTTACTGCTGACTTCTTTCACTTTTCAGAGTTTTAGCTCTGTGTCACGTTACAAAGCTTTGTAAAATGGCTACGTTTTGCAAGTTTCATGCTGATGTGTTTTCACTGCATTGAGAGGAATCAGGAACACTGAATTGGAGAAAAGGAGAAAGGTTTTTAGACCAGAGCCATGAGTATGACAGGCCCAGACACTGTTATTCTGAGAAGGAATGCACCTTTAAAAAAACAAGATAAACCCAGAGAAAGCAACAGAGCAAGAGAAAAACAGATGGACAGCCATCAACTATGTTTTTCTTTGCTGCCTAACATTCTCAAGCCTTTCGCAACCGGCAGCAGCGGGCATCTCGCTGCGTGGCTTCTCTTTCCCGTTTTGGCTTTAACATAGAGAAAAGGGGCAGGGTAAGTGATGGACCTAACAGCTGGCGAGAGGGAGGTGCAGAGCGAAGAGGTGTTGAGAGAGCTGAGTCTAAGTGAGGAGCTGTGCCCTCCAGCTCCTCGCTCACCTGTCTAATGGGAGGATAATGGCAGAGCTTTGTATGTGACTGCAAGTAAGGAGTAAGTATTGTAAGTATGAAAAAGCTGAGAAGAAAAAGAGAGAAAGTTAAAGGCGGAGATGGATGGAGGTGTAGTAACTACATCTGGGTTAAAAGTGCTGAAGACAGAAATGTTTTCTTGCTTTTGTCTGCAGCATGGAGCCAAACATAACAAGTATTAAATAGTTGATAACTGGGCTTGCTATGTGCAAAACTGGTTTGCATGAAGCTTTAACAAAACAATAAGTCATGATGAGGGCTAATTAGCTTCATAGCTTTACTTGTAGTGTGTAAGATGTTAAATGAATGTACATGATGTAGTTTCCTGTCTTTAATAGTTGCTTGGAAATTCACATGTCAACCAATGAACACCTGCATCCAATAAACTACTGGGCACGAACACACTAATGCAAAAAGTGACATCACCAGTACCTGTGAGAAATATATATGATTATATGAGTTTTTAGATTATGTAACGCTGCAATCTTGGCTGAGATGTGTAAATATTTGATAACTGGCGAAGCAAACAAACCCTCAGGCTGCGTGAGGTTTTTATGGTATGTCTGTATGTTAAAGAGAGAGAGAGAGAGAGAGTCAGAGAGGCCAGAGAAGTAATCATTGTATCAGTGGTGCTATAAAGGGGCCCAGTGTGATGGCGGGACAGGGACGGCTGACACTGAGAAGAAAAGACAGGCTGTTGTTGCCGATCTTCCGTCACATAAGCTCACAGAGAAGACGCACAGCAGCACTGATCTGACAAGGATGTGCACACTATGGAATGAGCAGACCTCTGTGTATGTGTCTGTCACTGTGTGTGTGTGTGTGTGTGTGTGTGTGTGTGTGAGCGGGGGCCTGGATTAGCCCGTCCGACCACAAATCTCTCTAGCACGAAAGTGAGGAAGACGTCAGAATAAACAACATGGAAGCCAGGAGACAGAGACGTAAAAGATCCCTCTTACTAAAATAAAAGCCCCCCAGTAATGTGACTCAGCTCTCATCTGGTGATTGTTTAAATCAGCGACAGAGAAGACTGAGCACGGCCGAGTTATTAACAGCTCTCCTCTAGTAAAAGCTGGATCCTATGGGTGACTGAATCCTAGCCTTGTTAATTTAAAGGAGAGATTGTTCATTGTGGATGCACCCTCAGATATCCCATTAAAAATCCAATTAGGATGGAGATACCATCCACTGACTGCAGAGGAGAGAAGATCCAGGAAACAGCCCCCGGTCTGAGTTATGGCATCGCTGCAGTGCACAACACAACTGAAAACACAACCTGTCTGATCACAGGTGTTTTGAAACCTGAAAACACATCTATCTTGGTCAGACTCTGACATTATAACACTGCGCACAGGTGTCCCATTTCCTTTTTCTTCTCAGTGTTTCCTTCAGGCCTGGAGGTTTTGGCGAAAGGCCAGCGAAGCAAGCGATGTGAGGATCACACGCCCATCTGTGTCTGTTGGGCAGATAAACAGCGTATTTGGATTGTCTCTGAAATGTGACACAGATCTATTTAGACAGCATCCAAGGAGGAAGTTGGATCTGTTTATGTCAAATACCGCACACACGTCAGATCATTTCCTCTCGGGTTTATTCACAATCGTGTTTAATATGTTTTGGAGCATCCAGAGAAAAACCCCATTAAATCCATCAAAAGGCTTATTGTAACAGCACGGGAATGTTAAAAACAAGCTTTAAACTAGGATTAAAATAAAACTATGCTCAGCTAAATTAAACACTTAAACTCAATTGTGCTGTTTTTGCTCTGGTTTTTATTAGTTCATCATTGGCCACTGACAGAAATGGCGACTCCTGCCTGCACGTGGCCGTGTGCAGCGCGTCTCTGAATGTACTGCACAGTGTGTGACAGCGGTGTCAAATACACATTAGCCTTCTGAACTCATAACCATATGCACACACACGCACACACAGAGCATGACGTGTTGATTTTACTGCACAGAGATTGGCCGGATAATTTGTTTGAAATCATAAAAAAAAAAAAAAAAAACACCGTCGACTAGCAACGCAGCTAATATTTACCCCACATGTCTGTCTGGCCGACCGCCTCCCTGTGTGTGTGTGTTTAACCTGACTGTTCCATCTGACCACTGAATATAAACACGCTGTCAAAATATGGTCAGTAAAATTAGAGGAAAGACAGATAGAGACACAGGCAGAGAGAGAGAAAGAGAGAGAGACAGAGAGAGATAAATAAGAGGTATTTACCCGCCCTCTGCTCTGCAGGAATGTAATCTTGGCTCAGAACAGTGCGGTAACACAAAGAAACCCGCTGCAACAGCACTGCTAATACAGATACAACACACACACACACATGCACGCGGATACGCTCGGCCTCTTTTTCTCAGAACTCAGACATGATGACAGTGGGTGTGTCGGGCTGGCAGGTAGACAAAGTACAAGGTCTACCCTGAGTGCAAGTGTGTGTGTGTGTGTGTGCATATTCAAACTGTTCGCCATGGTAGACAGTTACCACTCCTTCTTTTATGACATGGACAGGAGCGTTGGGGGGGGGGGGGGGTAAACAAGGACCTGCTGCTGCTCCTGGGTTCACACGAGGTCGCAAGATGTTGCTCAAGCCCCTAAACTCATGGCACATAGGTTTATGTGTATGTTTGAAAGGAAGGGGAGGGGGGGGTCCACCATGGTGTAATGTGAACCATCCTGTCCAGCGATGGGTGTGGCCTGAAGTAAATGAGGCAAGAAACCAGACTGAGCGGGAAATCAAGTAGAAGGAGCTACCAAGATGGGAGGAGAATGAAAACAAGCAACGAGCAAAGGAAACTAGAATAGGCTTGCATAAAAATGAAAGTAGGATGGACGTGAAATAAGCTGGCAGTTTACCTCGGCGTGGGTGTGGTGAAGCCGCGGCGTTACAGTTCATTTACTGTAGAGAGTAACCCATAGTATTTCAGACTCATTCTAGTATAAACTAATGAGGCAGGCATTAGCTCACTCGCTTCTGCAACCTGAGCTGACTGTTATACTCCAATCTGATTAGGAGTGTTTTAGTGAAGCTTTAATCACTGAGGGTTAAAAGTAGGTTACTTCACTGACATATCACATTCTGTATGTTTTAAACTTTCCTCTTAATTTTTTTTTATCAGATACAAGGCGGCTCAAAGGAGCACAAGCTGCATTTTTTTTTACACCTGTCTCATCAAGTCTATCTAAATATTTATCCACGAATATGAATCGTTTATAAAGATTCAGAATCAGTGTATCTTACCTATCCTGTCTGCTCAGTTAATCATTAATAGACAAAGTTACAAAGCTGACTTTAAATCAGGCAGTTCTGGCAGTCATTATCCTTCTCCAAATATTTATCCCGCTTTGACATAGCTGAGCTGTCTTTGTTGCACCAAGCAGATACACAGGCAACAGAAAGGGCTGCACTTCGAGGTTAAGGCCAAGTCTAAGGCCAGTGAACGACCAACAACGTGTACATTACAAGTGCATGGACACACACACACACACCACAATGTACTGAGTTTTAAGTCTGTGGCCTAGATGAAAACTTGCCCCTGATTGATTGTCTTGCTTCAGGGGGTGTCATCCACATCTGATTACTGCCATGAACATCTTCCCATGAAAAATTACCATTTAACTGTTTTTGCTATTTCTGGTACAAATAGATTCCCTGCTCTAATTCCCTCAGCATGGACTCCATAAGTGTGGTTTAGTGCAGGACATGTGTTTTTTGTGAGTGTGAAGCCATGTCTGTATGTGCGTGTGTGTGTGTGCGTGTGAACCATGTAGAAAGGAGGCCAAAGAAGAGAGAGAGAGAGGCTGTTGGGGGAAATGACTGGGTTTGGGTGTGACCTGCTCAGCTATGCACTGGTGATCATGTGAGACCTGTTCTAATTATACACCTCTCAAGAAGAAGGCCGATCCTCTCTCATGGGCAGAAAGTGTGTGCAAATGTGTCCAAGAAGGTGCAGTGTGTGCGCGCGTGTGTGTACGTGACCGGTACTGGCGAGCGATGCAGCTTCATGTAACACAACTAAATTGACAACTTGTCCTATTTCAAACTGCCTAACCTGTGTGAAAGTGAAGCAGGACATGTGATTTTTTAAGCGTGTGGGTTTGAAAGAGGGAACCCTTTACAGTGTGGTGAACGTGTCTCTGCCTATATATATTTCAGTTCATATCTTCGGGCGAATACATGCAACTAACGAATCAACAGCATCAGATTTCCCTTCATCCTCTTTTGCTCTCTCTTGCTTTCTCCTGCTGTTTCCACTGTGGGATTTTAGAGACCTGTTCTGTTTTTCATTACCAGTGGAAAAAAATGGGGCGAAGAGTTAAAAAAAGTATCGCCCATCTCCATTAATACACAAGTCCTAGTGGAAAACGAGTCCAAACCACTAAAATAGGCCCCTTGGTCCTTTGAAAAAAAACCTCCACATATCTGCCAGCTACTCCTTTCCAGCGGCTGACCTTTACCTCGGCATGAATGACAATTGAAACATGTGCTCACTATCAAGATCCTTCCACCTGGAGATAAAAGCTCCACTGTGCGGTCACCACTATAAGTACATTAACTCAACTACTGTACTTAAGCACAGATTCACAGTATTAACACTTTACTTGCATATTTCAACTTTATGCAACTTTATACATCAAATGCACATGTCAGAGGGAAATATTGCACTTTTTACTCCACTACATTTGTCTGACAGCTTTAGCAGGCTGAAGGATTAAGTGTTCCTTTATGGGTTGAGAAAATTCTCCTACTTCTTGAGCTAAATAAACGATTTGAAACCCCCCTTGGATTAGTTGGAAAATGCATTGTCATAAAGCTGAAAACTGGGCTGTTTTTCTGGGCTCATTAAAAGTTGACTTTTTAGAGATATGTGGTTCTCACAGAAAAACACTACAAACACGTATTACTGTAGATTTAACTACCCAATGCACCAGCAATATGAATGCAGAAACATCATATATAATAGTAAAGAAACACTGACAGGGACAGTTTAACTGTAGAAGTGCTGAGTTTTAATTTATACATGAAGTAAACTTTGATGATAATACTTTTATTTAATTTAATTTAATTTAAGTTTGGAATGCAGGTGTTTTACTTTTAATAATGTTTCAATTTTAGTGCTTTAACTTAAATAAAAGATGTGAATAATACCACCGGTTGTCAGTAAAGAACATTTGTGTTTCATGTTTTTAGAACAGTTACATTTCTGTTGGGGCTCCAGTTTCTTAAAGCTTGGGTCATAATTTTATAGTTCTGGAAACGTTCTTGTGGGTTATTATAACATTTTTACTCACCCAATTAATTTCTGAGATCATGAACATGGTGGCATCACTTTAATGAAGTCTGACAGGGAAACAAATAAGCATTCAGGTGATCAAATTAGCCAGGTTGTCTACCTCTTTATGTGGAGCTAAAACCAAAAATGAGCAAATCATATTCATAATCGCTGATTTCATTGAAAAATAATAAAAGAATACAAGTAAGTATCAAACTTGAATCAGGATGCGGATCTGTAAACTAAGATGGGTGTTTACAACAGACAGTTTGGATAAACATTGTTTTCTCTTCCTAATAAATTTGGCTAATATGTTGGGTTTTTAAGATCATGTGACTGCTTGTGTTTCTTGACCTGACTTCTTTTTAGCAAAGTTCCCACATCTTTCAGTTAAACTGGAACATCTCAGGAGATTAGGGAGAATGACGGTGCCAATCTCCACCACAAGGAATGACGGCCAAAACTATGAAAATCGGACTCAAGATGTGGTAAACAAGATTGATTTAATCAACTTGTAATTTTGACAGTCACACACACACGCACAGGCATTAGCACATTGTGAGGAAACTTGGGAAGAGTTCAGCTTGGGCTTGACAATGTTCCTCTGTCCACATCTGGCTATAAACCCCCGTTCTGTGAGTCGACTCACACACGCTGTCCTCATCCTAACCCTGCCCTGCTAACACACTGCCAATGACCACGAGACACCAGTGTCTGCAGGGGCAGAATACAAACAGTAAGTAAAAAACACACACGGCCAAACGTTTGCTGGTGTGTGTCAATGCTGGAAACTTTGGGCTGAGGTCCGCCCATCTCTGGAGATCTTGTGCTCCGATAAAATGACAGATTGTGAAAGAGACAGAAAAAGAAAAAAAGGTGTTTGCTTTGCTGTTTCCTGCTGCTGCCTAAAAATGGAAAATTACTGCATACGGTGCCTCAAATCTACCCCCGACTTTGCTCTGCAACACACAAATGCATACAAACACACACACACCCAAAACCCCTCTAACTGCCCCTAGGCCTGCGCACAGGAAGTGGTTTGACTGAGCGAGATCTACATGATGACGCTATCGCCTTGTTCTTGTCTAGCTGTTGAAACGTGTTGTGCTCAGGGCATCCATATGAGTCTGTACATGTGACAGCCAATGTTCTGTGTTTTCCCATTCAGCACTGTTTATTACTTCCAGAAGGAGCTTGCTGACGTAGTAGATTATCATGCGTCAGTGTTTATGTACAGCGTAATCGGTCTGAACTGCCACTGACTCCTAAACGACTCCTGTTCGAAATAAGGGACGTAAACAGCAGCTAAAACACAGCCTGTCCAAGGAAATTCCACAGCGCAGTGTTACGAATGCCTGACTTCTGCTTCTTGATTCTAAAGAGCTGCAGCTCCCCCCCGATCCTCCTCCTCCTCCTCTCTGTGCCCTTGATCACATGTTGCAATCACCTGACCAGAAATAGGTGGGAGCAAGGAGAGAGCACATGTCGTGGCCAGATGGTCCGCTCTAGCATGATGTAGACAACTGCTATTTCCAGTTTGTAACCCCATATATTCCCTCAAACTGCCTGTCAGACTTGAGCGTGCTCAGCCTCTTATCTATCTGCCCGAGATCTGACCTCCAGACCTTCCTGTTCACCGCCCTCTCCTTTCTTACCTTGAGTGAGTCGAAGCACGCGATGACCCGTCCGTTGTCCACCTGACAGCTCTTGGCCGGATGAGCGAACTTGCACTCCTGGTCGGAGCGCGAGCACGTGCCCCTCTGGAACTCCCTGCACACCTCAAGCGTCAGCCACTTTGTGTCGCGGATGTGCGCCATGTTCATTGCCATGGCGAGATGCTGGCAGAAGGTACTCCGAGCTGAAATCTGCTCAGACGCGAGTAAAGTACCTCTAGTGTTTTAATCCACAACTTTAAGGTCTTTAGTTTTTTGTTTACTTGCTGTTAACGTCTGTGATACTTGTGTGTAATGTTGAAATGAAACATTCAAAATAAAGCTCCTATTGATTGAGAGGGCTCCTTTTTTTCCCCAAGTGAAATGTTGCAGGACGATGCTTGGCTGTGAATGTTACTGGATAATTATCCTGATCAATCAACCGCAGATTTTAGATCCAGGCAGACGACTGAGCCTAACAATTAAGTTGCCACACTTGGCTTGACTTTTCCTTCTTGCTGTTGCTTGCTGAATGGTCTACAACTTTTCGCAAGCCAAGGAGGCTAACAGGCAAACAGGCCGAACCCGGAGCCCTCTGGTTAGGTGCAGTGAAGCAGGCAACAAAGGTGATAGTCTGGGTGTAGCCCGCTACAGGAAGGTTAAGGACACTGAGGACCGTGTGGAGGCTTAGAGGGTTGAAGGCGAAGGTTGAAGGCAAGGTGGGTGAGATGCTGCGCGGGCCTGGTGGTGTCTTGGGCTGCTGTGGTTAGGCTGGTCAGCTGGTGGAGAGCGTTTGGCAGCGGGCACCGTCTGGCGAGGAGAGCTGAGGCAGCGAGGAGTGGATGGCGACGGCGGTGGATGGACGAGCAGGTCGGAGCGTGTGCCACGAGGAGGGTGTGGTCGCTGTCCTTGTGCTCGTGTTACTGTGGCGGCAAGCGAGCGAGGCGGGAGGGGGGGGGAGAGCCGGAGGGAGGGTGGAGCTTCAGCTGTAGAAGCAGGTCAAAGCTGCAGCAGACATCAGGGAAGGCACTTCCTCTGGGGAGAGAGAGAGATAGAAAAGGAGGGAAAGACAGAAGGATAAGTGATGATGCACATCCAAAGAAAACTTTCAGGTTTGTTTTTCGCTTTCATTTCTCTTTCATGTGAAGTTCTGACCTGCAGTGTTCTGCTAAGTTATGCAGCTGTGGGAATAAAGAATATGTAAAAATGTCAGAAATGCAGGGGTGTCAGCTAAAACAAATAAAACTTTCACCCGCCCTGCGCTCTAAGCACACAAACACACACACGCACACAAATGCACAATGCAGCCATTCACAACTTTTCACCTCTTCTGGTCGACGCAGGAAAATCTGATCAAATCCTGTATCACTTACAGTCGAGTACTGCAAAGCCGGCCATGGCAAAATGAGTTTAGAGGTGAAAGAAAGGAAGAGAGTGAAAGCGGAGGGGAAGTCTAGGCAGGGCATGAGGGAGAAGAGGTTAGTCATTTCCCTTCTTGCGAAGCGGTGTGAGAGCGCGGACCAATGAGAGCGAGCAGAGTTGCAGCAACAATCTGGGCCGAGCGCCAGGTGAGAGCAGGGGGAGGAGCAAAGAGGAGGCTGACCTGCCTGCTGTTTGAGGAAGAGCGAGACACAGAGAAAAAGAGAGAGAGAGAGACAGGCTGAACTAATCACTCTGCTCACTATTTCTATGGCTACCTGATTTCTCACAAACAGATGACAAATTTCTTTCAAACAAACATGAAAGACGCAGATGAAGATCCTCAATGATAATATTCTCCATGAACAAGCGCTTCTAAATAAAAAGTACCATCATCATCACAGCAGTGCGGCTGCGGTGATCTCACACAGATGTGAACTCGTGATGACATCATGTTTATTATTTCTCTCATAAACCAAATTCCCCTTTCATCGCCCGCTGAAGAGATCATGGGTTTCAATGTGTTTTTTCTTTTTTATCAGAATTTTGTGATGTTGCCAGTGGTTTCTATTTTGGGTGAATCCATTGTACGGGGTTTGCTCGGGGAATTTGAATTGCTGGGCTCCCAGGGGCCCTGTTCCGCTCTTATCACACGGGCAGGGTAACTCACCACACCCTGTGTAGAGAAATCGCTTTGCCCAGAACAGCATGTGCACCTTCAGCAATGCTACGAACCGCTGCTAACGCTACGACACTGCAAAACGCTATATCAGAGCCCTGCAGCAGTGCAGCTCAGGTCATGATGACCCAGCGACACAGATATATGTTACAGAGCAGGAGAGAGAGCGAAGGAGGAAGCTGCTTCGATTCACCTTGGATGACCCCTAAGATAGCAAAAGTAGCATTACTGCTGCAAATGACCTTTGGAGTGCAAGCATAATCATAACACAACTGCCGCACCTCCACATCACACAGGCACACACAGGCAAACACACACAAAGGCAGGAGATTATCCTCCATGTCATGCACTTTAAACGGAGGTCTGTTCGATGTTTTTAAATGACAAATAAGATTTTATTTAATGCTGCTGTAATTCAATGACAAGCGGTAACGTGTCTTTGTCAATTTTATGGTATTTTCATGCAAAATAAAATTCTGACTAAGAATGACTGTTTTGGAATGAAACATGCGCCATTTCCTTTATTTATTAAGGGCATATTTCTATTCCTAAGTATCTGAAAATGTCAAGTCAACCAAGCCCAATCTTTCTGTTTAACCCTGTATTAGGAGCTGCAATTTTAATATCGTATAATGTTGATGTTGCATGTACTTATTGCTTCAGCTCAGTCTGACAGGGCTGATGGCAACACACTTTTTACAACTCAAATATACTTTGTAATAAGTTGAGTTCAGGTGAGCAAGGATCTTCTCTGAACTCAAGCCACAGCTGGACATGAACCGGAATCGAAGTATCTATTCTAAATTTTTAAATTGAAGGCACCGGGGGCTGTCTTCAATCAAATGAGAGAATGTGATGATTTGATGCATGAATAGCTGACACCTCCTGTGTTCTGTCTGGCTGCCTAATCTGTTTCTATGGTTTCTATTGGAGTCAGATGAGCACATATTTGTGAGAGAGAGACGCTGTAGTATGTGTAAGACAGTGCCAGAGTGATAATGAGCTCTCATTATGATCCATCATGTCTGGACATGGCCGTCCTTCCCCTATTGATTTCTTCATGTCTATGGTCTTTCTTGTCAGTATGCCACTCCCTCTATCTAATTCCACTTTAACTGTCGGTGCTCTTTCTCTTCAAGGCGTCCATTTCAAAACTGTTTAATATCATCTACTCTGCTCTAACCGCAGAATTTATATTGTTTTAACCACCGGCTCCTACTCTACTTTTGGCCCCCATCCACGCCTCTGCCTTTGTGCCCTCAATGTGACTGTCTGGCCTGCGTTCTCTTCCAGCATCCTCAGCAGCACTCCCTCAGACTCCAAGGTCTTGCGAGCTGGTGCAAGGTCAACCACATTGGAGGAAGGGAAGATGGCGAGAGGGAGCAAGCGAGAGAGGACTTCCTATCACCCTCTTGGACACGTGTTAGAAGCATTACGCCGCTGCAAAAAAAAGAGGAAGTGTCTTCGAAATCAGGCCATCGCCATCAGCTCATGGTCATGTGACACCAGCATATGCCTCAACAGTTTCTGACACGAAAAGCAAGCCTGCCCCGTCTTTTACTTTCTCTTGGTTATGAGTCACAAAACAAATCTGTTCTCAACGATTCGGAGACGCTGTCGAAACCACACTTCACCTTCACTGAAAGTGCAAACTATGCACGAAACCTGCCAATGATTTGCACGGTGGACTGTGATGGATGGCGCTCAGACACGTTGAGAGGGTTGTTTTTTTAACGCAGAGGTGTTTTTGTTAGTAAGGCATGTCTTAACGGATTGAAAAGTTCGAGAAATTAAAGCAAAGTGATTGTTGCTAAAGTGGGCTGTATTTGATGTTATCATTGCGACTAACTTACTAGAGACAACAACAAAGAGGGTGTGGTTATATTATGGTAGGACTTCCTGAAAAATGAGTTAGACATTATTAGTCGAGTTAAACACGATAGGTCATGAGTTACTGGATGCTCTATTCCTCATAATCACATAAGAAATAACTGGTGCAGTATGAATGGAGATTAAGCTGAAATGCTACTTGCTATTTTTCAGCTTTGACTGCAGAGGAGGAGGCGTTCGTCTCTTTCGGTTTGCTGCGGTTTGATAAAAGGAGTGGTTTCAGCATATTGACAGAGGTGGAGTCAGGGTGACAGTGTGCTGAGACAGGTCATCAGAGCGGAGGACGCTGGAGGAAACGCAACACCCCAGGCCTCGCTGCTGCCGCTCCATGTGCTCAGAATATAGCATGTCAATATTGCCCTCACTGACCTTTACATATACACATACACACCAGCGCATATGTGGACACGTGAGCACGTTCTCCTCGCCGTCTCTTGATCTGACGCACGCACAAACTGAGAGGCCGCTGCTCTATCCGCCATAGCTCCTTTATGCCGCATTCATTCCTGAGTAAACTACATTTGCTTTTGATGATGGGACCTTTCATGTCGGTTTGAGAGATCGCACCCAGGAAAGTCTGCATAAAATGAACTGAAGGGAAGCAGCACATTGCATTAAAATGAAATGAAACTTATTTATACTTTATTTTTAAGTTTGACTCGTTAGGAACAGAGTTGAAGATGAAAGGAGCTCAGCCATGCACAACAGTGCTACAAAAGTCATTTCTTACTAATTTGCGTATCAACATAGTCGGTGTTATTATCGACCTCCTTATCGTCATCAGCATGAAGTCATCGTCTCCTCTCAACTATTAGTTTAACTGGCTTATTTGTCATCACATTAAATAACATGGCTCTGAAAGTGAGTCTTAGGCTCGGAGCGCATAACAAACAATGCCTATTGATTCCTCCGAGAGCAAACCTCTGGAGACAATTAGACCTCTTGTTTAGCATACATGGACAGAGCTGCACACACACACACAAACACACAGTGACAAGACACACAAATGCAAACTTATACAAACACACAAACCGCTATGTGTCCTGGCACAGGGTATTCTTAAGCTGTGGTGAATATCTGCCTGTGTTCAACACTGCATCTTTGTGTGTGTGTATGTGTGTGTAAGGATGTGGTGAAGTCAGCGGACAGTGAGGATAATGGCTGGCCTTATGGTTTAATGAGTGGCTCATTGGCTCACATTTACGTTGTCTGTGTGCTCAGACATAGGATGATTTCCACATATGCATACAGATGACAAAATTAAGAAAAGCCCAGAATAAATCCAAGCTGAACTGGCATATTAGATGAGGGGATATCTCTGGAGGAATGTTGCCTCCAGTAGAGTTTAGAGACATTAGAGACATGTTGCATTGAAGCACCAATCTGTATATATACAGGTACTGCTTTTGAAAAAAACAGAAGACTTAAATATAAACAGTAGGCCAAATGGGAAAAAGATATTTTTAGGATAATTATTGATGTGACTCTCTGTCTTTCCCAAACACATAATAACAGTTTTGAGTGATTAAAATTAGCTGAAGCAGAACAAACTGTCAGTCTCAAACCATACTTACTCATGTGTTAAACTGTCTCTCTGCATTTACATTTAGAACAGAGGCTTCTTCATTCCCGAGCAAACAGCGCGGAGTCTAATCATATATGCTGTTACCACAAGGCGCACACTGTACGCGTTTAGCACCTTTATCAGTATATTACATGCAAACATACTTCGCCAGTGACGAATTTTATCTTATGCACTAGTTATCTGTGTAATTTTCGTTTAGTCGGTCATTTTCGTGGAGGACGGGCCATGCTAATGCACCCACATCCTCTGGCTTGTGTCATGACCTGCTTCTAATGCACCGAGGCAAACAGAGCAAGTGCAGTCGCAATAAGAAACAAAGGCTGTGTAGCTATGAAGAGACTGTGAGTGAGAGAATGAGACTATTAGGGCAGGGGGATGTTATTAAAAGTTATTGCCGTCTGTCTCTGCTCCAGAGGAGGGGAGGTAGAAGATATCAAGGCTGTAAGCAGGAGCTGATGCGACTGGGGTCAAGAGAAACAAGGACCAACTCATGTTGGATTGTGTATCACTGGACAGGACAATAAAGAAATAACTAAATAAGATAAGAGGACTCTTTATTGTCCGTTCACACGGATATTGTCTTGCATCACATGCTGCAATAAATGAAAAACTGAATCATACCAAACACTTATTACTGGCTCCTTAAACATTAACATTGTTGTGTTCAGATTCAGGTGGAAGACGACTTTGTTTCCTCTATACAGCAACATCTGGGAAGCAATTATTACTGGCTACCTAAAACGAACAGAAACAGGTGAATATTGGGGCAGGTGTTCATTTTAGCTTCGCTTGATATGTTGTTAAGTGGAAGGTGTCTCATTCAGCCAAAGCTGTGTCAAACTGCTCAGGGGGGGTTGAAATGTGTTCATAACACAGTAGGAACATACAGAGAAGCCGTCGTGTAATAAAGGCTTAACCTGTCAGCGCATATTCAGCCATGCACATAATCCTGTCTGTAGGGCAGATCACAGGCAACACACATAAAAGCAGAGCAATTTGCACCTGAGTTCACACACACACATACTACTATACACAGAAAGGGCAATATTATCTTTGATATTATTAGCCACAATGTTCACACTGACAACATCACGTTCCTCGGGCCTATGCTTGGCAGGAACTGACAGTCTACCTGCAGAAGACCTACCACAAGGATTTTAAGTCTCCACAAAGCAATCTGCCACACATCTGGCTGTGTTGTGTATGCCTGCATGTGTGTACATACTTGTCCGTGTATGTGCTACTGTCTGAGCCTCCCTGAATCCCTCTAAGTCACAACAACAACAACATTCCTCATCATCGCCCCAACCACGGACACACCACCGAGAGGAAACCCAGGGAGGCGGGGGGGGGGGGGGCAGAGGTGGTAAGTAGAGGGACAAAGAAGGAGAGGAGGGAAGGAAGAACCTCTAGTATTTCACCTGATTCATGTCCTGCTCTTTTGGACTCTGAAGAGTGAATGCCTGCAAAAAAGCGCTGAAATTATTGTATTTGAATTGAACCATATAGTCAAATATGTTCAAAAACACTTTCAGTTCATTCACCTTCGCATGATCCACACAGACAAACTTAAGTCTAGAAAAAAAGAAAAAACAGTACAGGGCAATCTCCCAATAGCTCCCTAAAGACTTAATAAAGTGAGAAGCTACTTACTTTCACTCCAGCTCAAACATCGACAAGTTAAATCCCTCCATTTACTGGGTCTCCTTCTTCCTATCTCTCTCTCGCTCTTGCCCCTCTTTCCTTCTCAACTCAACTTTCTTCCTCTCTCTAAGTTACTCCCCCTCTGTCAGACGCATGAAAACACTCACTTAGTCACACACACACACGCACACACACTCACACACACACACTCCCACAGACAGAGTCACCCTCTCACACACTCTCTCCTCCCGCGACCCGGAATGCTTGGCAAGATCCAACTGTACTGAAATACTGTGCTCACCATATAAGGTAGCAGCAGCTTCACATGTCACACATAATTTACATGCAGTGGGGCGGGAGTTTGCCTTACGCAGCGCACACACGCGTATAGAAACACACATACACACATGCGAAACCATGCTTCCCCCTTTAGGCTGACGCAGCAAAGGGAGGGAAAGAGGTAAGAGAGAATCACATTTTACCATTCTCCTCGTGAACCGAGCCCTGCAGGATAACTCCCAACATGTCCAATGTTGAGTCAGACGGAGGGAATGAAAGCTGAGTGGGCGATCTATTGATCCTCTCCACTGCTTCCTGGAACAACCACGGCCCTCCAAACACACACACACACACACACACACACACACACACACACCAGCAAATTTTCTTGCTAACTAGCGCTACCCTCAGGAAGTAGCTATTGTGTGACTGTCTGCTTTGAGCCAAGAATGTGTCTTACTGTGTGTGTGTCTGTGTGTGTACGTGCAAGTCTGTGTGTGTGCCCATATCTATAAAACAAGCCGTAACAAATACATGTTAACCTTGTGGCCCACATACTGAACACACACACACACACACACACACACATACACACACAGACACACACACACACACACACACAGACAAGCACTAAGGCAAACAGTCCTCGTATCTATACCTGTGCTCCAATGCACGGGCGCTCACTTTGGAAAGTAAAGACTGCAGCAGCACACACAGGAGGAAAGATCTAGATAAACCAATGAGACAAGGAGGAGGGCTACGAACCCAGCTCTTACCTCTCACATTGCTCTCCAGTTTGTGTGTGTGTGCGCGCGCGCCTCCGCCTGTCGATTGACTCTGTGTTTATGCGTGTGTTCAGACAGGCCGCGACAGCAGACCCCCAGGCACCGGCTGGACCATTCTCAGGCAGGCAGGCAGAGCGCAGCAAGGCAGAGCGACTGGCAGAAGAGAGGCAAGCGAGTGAGCGAGTGAATCAGCAGCGAATGAGTGGAGGAGCTGTGCGGAGCTGAGCACCAGAGTGAGAGAGAGAGCGAGAGAGAGAGAGAGAGGAGGAGTGTTTGTCTGTGTGATTGTGTGTGTGTGTGTGTGTGTGTAAGTGTGTGTGTGTGTTGCAGCGTTGGCTGTGTGCGCTAGTGTCTCCCCTCCCCTGCCTCTTGAAGTGGCTGAGCTGGGCTGTGCTGAGCTGTGCTGAGACGGGCTGGGCTGTGTCTCTACTGATTCCCCAGCCTCTGGATCGTCTGTCTGCTGCCCGAGGAAAAGTGGGTGCTCGCTGGGTGGCAGTAGCAACAGCTGTGGAGGAGGAGGAGGACGAGGAGGAGGGGAGGAGGAGGACGAAGAGGAGGAGGGAGCCCTGACTGCACTGGGCATACAGATCCTGCAGTCCCCTCTCCCTCCCTCTCTTCCTCGCCGAAAGGATGGCCACGCCCCCCCTAAAACAACACCAGGAAGTGCTGGTTCAGTTACAGCAACACTGCCCTTGCCTATCCAGTGAGGCTGAGGAAGGAGAGAGGGAGGGAGGGAGGAAGGAAACATTGGGAAAACACAGTGAGAAGATAAAGGAGAAAAGAAAGGAAATTAGTAACAGTAGCAAAGAAAGTAAAGCAAAAGCTTGGAAAGTCCTATTTAACATGAGGAAAGAGTAAGACAGAAACAGAACAAGTGAAACAAGGGATTTAATGAGGTGAGGATGAATAAGGAGAAAAGCAGCAGTTGGAAAGAATGAATAGATTAAGGGGTGTGGAGGAAAGGCTTACGGAAAGACATTTACAGGGAGTTTTGCGACAGATTAGGTCTGGCTTCTGTCTGGATCTCCTCTCTCTTTCATACTGCCTCTCTGCTGTGGCATTCAACCCCCCCCAGACACCTCAGCTCAGACTAGCAGTCGCAGCCCTTGCCCACACTACAAAAGCAGGACGCATTCAATCAAACTATATGCTAGAAAGCAGTTATACAGTCAGAGTAACACAGAGCGTGTAAATACTGTTCAAAAAAGATGTTGTCCAGCGCAGTTTGGTTGCAGGTCGGCGACATGTGTGTAATGAAAAAGGCTAACCGAGACAACACCGAGGCGACTGCTGCTGCCGGCTCTCCTGTATTGTTGTTGACTCAAGGCTTCTGCCGCCACAAACCCTTGCGTCCAAAGGGAAAGCCAAAGAGGCGAGGAGGAGCCTCCAAGAATTTGATTTGGACCTGATGCTGCAATATCCGGTCGCCGTGAAGACAGCGGCCTTGGCATCTGCAGGAATCTTTACAGATTTTGAGCCGTGTGCTGACGCCAGATTTTCCTGCATGTGACTCACCTCATTTGATTACGACGGCGAAGCAAGTGCACTCATAACGCTGCCTGCTGGGTAAACTGAAAATAGCCTTAAAACGTATTTTCACTTGCAAAGAAAGCAAATTCCTCACGCCGCAGCTGAATCCGGTTTGACTGCACACCTGCGCCCATATTGGAGATGTGAGAGCCTTTTCTATCTTCTAGGTATTTGCATATACATGTACTGTCCAACTGCTTCTCCTATGTAAAGCTGTCACGCATGTCGATCTGTTCCACCCCTTCCTCTGCTCTCTGGACCGGTTTCTGCTGCCGCACAGCTCTGTTTGATACAAAGCTGGTGATAAGTCATCTCTAATTTACACAGCAGGCCCTAAACCCCGGGTGACAATCTGTGGTAGAGCCCGAGCTGCAGCGCTAACCCTTTACCTAGCCAATGCTCTACTGTGACGTGCGTCAGCGTGAGCAAAACACACAAAAGGTAGATGTCATAGTGCTGTTTTGATAGACAGTGACATTATTGGCCACAACAGCAAAGTGCCTGCTGTGATCTATTTCCAACCATCGTTCATTAGCGATGGAAGGAGATCTATTTCCAACCAATAGAAACAGCCCTGCTACAACACACACAGTCTGTCTTTTAGATCAGCAAGGCCAATCTGTTTGACTGCTGATCGATGGAAGCAGCAGGTCACTCTAACCTCCATGTGGAGGTTTTCTTGACCCATAATGAAGAAACATGGTGATTGATGCCGCTCTGGCTCAATAGGGGACGCATTCGCAACGCCTCCAAAGATCTGGTCTTGCTGCGAAACTCAGACACTGACGTGGAATTTCCCCTCTTCTGCTGCAGCTGAGTGCATGCCAGTGTTTCTGCTCCTTTCTGTCTCTGAGTTCTTCTTTCACTCTGCCCTGCTGGTCCACATTACCTATTCATTATCATTCTTCAGATGAGTCTTTTCATCGCTTTCTCTCACTTATGACTATATCTTAATTCCCCTAAATTTGCCCCCAAACAACCACAACCACTCGTCTATTTGCCACAACCCACAGATCCTTATTCCTTCAGCCCAATTAGAGCTCGAGCCAAGCTTTGCAGTTACCAGATGGTTTACTCATTCAGTTCTACAACTTAACTTTTATTCTGCATATAATCTGATCAAATGTACAACAGGAGCCTGTTTCTCCTTTTCTAGTTTATATTTCTTTAACTGTGAAATTGGCCGTGTATTGTGACTTCCCGCTCCACATGCCGCGTGTCTCTCAGATAAGAGAATGGTGTGACCGTTGTTATCTCCCGGGGATCAATGAGGCGGTAGAGTTGTTTAAGTATGAGCAAAGAGCAACAGGAATCAACATACTGGGGGTTGAGCAAACTGTTCGCACACATACTAATGTTAACCAACTGAAAACAGGAAGAGGTGTGTGTGTGTGTGTGTGTGTGTACAGCGGTGTAGTTAAAGGGGAATACCACCAATTTTACACATCAAGATCAGTGAACTTGCCACACTCTTCCGGTGCATTGTCAAGTCAGAGAAAGCAACTCTAATGATGTTACTATTAAGTTGCATTATGGGAATTGTAGGATTCTCTGTTGCATCTATGTGCTTTTTTTATCTGTCTTTTTGAAGTCCTGCTAATATAAAAAAGTGAAGTACTAAATAGCAGAGTAAATAAGTCGTGCAGAAATAGGAAGTGCAGAATTTTCTAGAAAGTCTCTCACACGCTAGTCTCCAATAAACAATCACATTAGCCCTAAGCCAACACAGTCTGGCATGGCTGACCCTTGTGCCTCTGTCAAACCATCAAATCCTAGCTCTTCACCCTTCCCTCTCCCTCCTCCCTCATGAACGCAACTTTCCACCTTAAGCTTGCCTATCATCTCAGCGCTCTGCTATTTCCCAGCCCTCTGTAAATGACACTGGCTGGCTGATGTGAACTCTCACTCCACCGAGGAAATGTCCCAGAGCTTTTGTGTGCCAAACTCTGACGGCTCATCTATCACTAAGGCCAGAAATACACATTACACTCCCATTACAGACCATCACAGCAACAACTGCAACAGTACACAGTCTTGCAGAAAGGCCCACAGCGGGGAGCTGCGTTCGACGTCAGCCGCGTGCTTATTTTATAGGGTGCAGAATGAGAAGGAATAAAATATTGCTTTGAGGTCATTTCTACACTTAACACAAGTTCCGCATTAAGATATACTTTAGAGTATGTGGAGTACTCCTTCAA
Source organism: Centropyge bicolor (assembly GCA_037975185.1). Taxonomy (NCBI): domain Eukaryota; kingdom Metazoa; phylum Chordata; class Actinopteri; family Pomacanthidae; genus Centropyge; species Centropyge bicolor. Next base: position 2,114,448 of record JBBMOC010000023.1, on the reverse strand, counting down.
ACAAAGATGTTAAAAATATGCTACGCATGACTAAAAATGTACATGAAAGTGGGACAAGTTGTAAATGTTTGTGTGCTGACAAATACTCCTTTTCTGGTTTGAGTTTGCAGTCATGTTTCCCCACTGCATATTTTGTGGTTTTCTCTTAACTTCTTTCCACTTTGACGCAGTGAGGGGAAGCAGGTGCAATTCAAGCTGTCGGGTTTGAAATATAGAGAGAGGAAATAGCACACTGTCTTGTCCCCATCTGACACCATTGTGTGTGTGTGTGTGTATGTGTGTATGCACCATTCAAGCTTGAAGCTTATCTTGGAGATAAAAAGAAAACGAATGGAAACACCCTTTGCAAAGAGGCCTTTCACTCCAGCTTTCAGCTATATTTCAGTCCAAATGTAGCCAGCAGATACAATGCAGCAAACTTTCCTTACATCCTAAACTTTTTATAAACACTTCACCGTACAGGGAAACCTTAGACAAAGTTGCATAAAGAGAAAAATACTGCAAGTGTTATCTTTTCTACAGTTGAGAAACTTTTTTGCAAAGTATCAGAGAAAAGAAAAAAAAATCATCATTAATGACACAATTATGAAATCCAATTAAACACATCAACAGAAAACACTCAATAAAAGTTATCAACAAACATTAATCATATCGATAGTAAATTTATAGCCAGCAAGCCTACCTGTGTGTCTGTCTATCGCTGACGTGCCACTGGGACGGACGGAGTCACTTCAACACAGGTCATGCTGACGCAATGCATTGTGGGATGAACCAACATCTTCATTTCTCTCTTCCTCTACTTCTCTCACTCTCATCTCTCTCACTCTCATAATAGCACCTTCTGCTTGGCAACGGCCATACCACAAATGTGGTCAGGTTTACAGCGAACCATCACTGCGCAACATCAAGTCTCCATGACAACCACTCCTTATCTAATTTGCATCTTCTGCTTGCATTATCTGCTGATGCCAAATATGGTCACCTTGTTATTTCCCCCGCCTCCCTCTGCATCCCCTTTTCATAACTTCCTCTTGCCCTCCATTTTTGTGATGGTGTGTACTCTCTTTGTGTCTGATGTATATGCACACACAGACGTGTATGCATGCTTGCAGCCTGTGAGTGTGTGAAAAGAGGAAGTGCCTGCGACATTAGACCATTTTGCAGCCTGAGAGATAAGCAGTGAAACTGCTTTTCAAATCAGGAAGCGGGGTGTTGTAAAGGCAGCTGCTGAGGGACATAAAAAGAAAGGCAACTTGCTGTGTGTTATCTCAATCCTCCCATGCCAGGTACACGGTCACAGGATTTCACTTACCCCCTCAGTTCTTCTTCAGCGAGGTTTGTCGGGGCATTTGGCCTCCTCCTCTTCCTCCCCCAAGGACTGTGTCTATCAAACTATCACTGGAATGTTGAAGCAGGCCCCTGGAGCCCACACACACAGCAACACTCAGCAGCACTCAGCACCTGTCTCCGACTGCCAGCGCAGAGAAAGAGACACGGTCAATCACACTGGACAGCACAGCAAAGGGGAAACGGCAGAGGAGAGTGGGAGGCAGACAAGCATTTGATCAGCAGAAAAAAAAACATAGTGAGCAGGTTGCATGTTATGTGCAAAACATTAGGTGATGGTTAAAGCAATTAATTTGTTGAACATAACATATAATTAGTAAAATTAGTATGAAATCTTAAATCACAATTGTCATAAAAAGGTCAAGACAAGTTGCAACTTCTGTCTCATGTTAGGGTGTTTTTCCAAATATGAAACCACATATTGCTTGTTGCTTCTTGTTGCAAACATAATGTTGTTATTGCACTACATACACTGCATATAAAGAGGTTTTCAGAGCAAACTCAGATGAAGTGATATTCATCCTAGAAGGGCACACAGAAAGTGTTGTTACAATTGTGCAGTGTTGCCAGATTTGATGTTTTCCAGCTAAAAAAACTGCTCAACAATCGCCTGAATATTATCTGTAATAAACAATACAAATGACTTCATAAGCAATATCAACTGTATTGTGGTTCATCATCATTCATTTTTCAATATGACATAATAATAAAACAACAATTCGAGTGTTCACAGGTGCGCCAGAACGTAGATCAAAATAACAAAGTTAATTGGTTTTTATCTAAGTTGGTAAACTGCAACAAGCCTTGACAGTACGCAAAATTAAAGTGTACCCACACACACACACACATTTGCAAAAACACTACAGCCTGTGTGTGTTTACAGGGTAAGCAGCAGGTGGGTGGTAATGATGGGAACTCATATCTCCTCTCTGCAGAATGAATAGAAATCAAGCCATATCAAAGTTGTTCTGAGTGACTTGATGTGTTTGCAGATTTAAAGAATACAAATTATTCAGATTTTTTAATATATTGTAATTTTTAATATATTTAAAAACCAGCTCAAATAGCCCAAGCACTTTTTATATTGCAAACCAAAACCCAACTGTGCAGGATTAAAATGTAGTTAAAAGAATGCATCTGTATTATTTAGCGTCATTTCACAATTAAATTTGAAATTGAATGTCTGTGTACATAAGTCTATAAAGTTATATAAAAACATCACTGAAATAAACCATTGCTGGTTCATTTGTCGAAAGTTTAGCAGATCTCTTCCTGTTCTTGACCATAAAGCAATTCCTTTGTGTACCATAAACCAGTGGGGGTCTGGACCCCCTATGGA